>CM034464.1:21015085-21309815 GCA_019925255.1 Litchi chinensis
GGGCTATCCCTTCTCCAGAACATGCTGCAAGTAGTATAATCCATCACAATAGTAGACTCCATTAGACTTCAGAGGATGTCAGAATATTGTGTAGACAGTCAAAAAATGACAAAATTTAAGGCACACATAGACTGTAAAAATATATTAAAGCACTGACTGATCTAAAACGCACCTGGAAAAAAAGCATACACAGCCAAGCTAGTTAACATACCGGCAGATTGCAAAATAGTGATCAAAGGTGTGCTTTAATTCAACAGGACCAGTTTTCAGAACAATTAAAAGTAATCATGTTCACCATAATTTCAATATGTACAGAATTGGATCCATACTATAGGAAAACACAACCCTTAATTTTTTGGAAATCCTACTGCTTTGAATTGGTTCCATACTATAGGATTAATAAATTAAGCAATAGTACAATCTGAATATTTGGATGCAACAGAAGGACAAAATAATTTCTCATTAAATATCAAAATAGCTCAACAGACATTAAAATTTTATTATGATAATCTGTTCCTGCAAAAATTAGTTCATCTATTGTAGAGTCTAAACGTACTAACCATATTGGTACTTACATCAGGGCAAAGTATAGATTACTGAGTTCTATTTCCGCTCATATCAAGGCTAAGAGAAAGAGAGGCAAGGTGTTTGGTTGACATTTTAGAGTGGTGTACACATATTAGACAAAAAACAATTCAGTCAAAGTTTACACACTAACAGAGCTCCCAAAAGTCACATCACACTCACTCTCTTTTAATATCAATCTCACTCTCACTTTCACTCAACGTCTTGTTTTTAATTTACATACCTTGACAAACCCTGAACGATCTTGGAGAGAAAATCAATTCATAGGCCACTATAAGCGGATCTTCAGAAGGAATGAAAAGAGCCAAAACTAGTTCAAGTGGGACTGCCACATGAAGGAGAAAGGGTTAGAAAATCGTATCCGGCTGAAACCTGCATGCGCTGCTCGGATCTTTATACTGACTGATGATCTGGACTTCAAGAGTGACGTTGAGAATATCACAGGGCTCTTGTTCAAAACAGAACCTTCCATCATTGAGAAATCTGATTGGTACAAAAGCCATGTGATGGTCTCATGATCACTCTTGATGCCCAGATCATCAGTCAATTTAAAGCAGCACGCACAGGTGTGGCAGTCCCTCTTGCCTTTGGTTTTCAGGATTTCAATAGGTTGGGGGATTATATTTGGCTTTTTTGCCCTCTTTTGAAGATCCATAGACAGTAGTCTTCAGATTTATTTTCTATAAATGCAGAGTGAGAGAGAAAGTGACGTGACCTTTAAAAACTTTCAGTCTCTGTATGCTACTTTCAATTGATAACATTTTTTGTTTGATCTGCGTGTATGCCACCTCTTGCTACTTCTTGTTCAAATATGCGTTGAGCAGTGTTGTAAAAATCAGTCGACTTGGCCGATCCAAAAACCCCCTAATCAGGGGTCCTAGGCAGGTCTACACTTAGGCGGCCCTAATCGGCTGCTTAGGTGGAGAAATCAGCCTCCATGACGCCTGGCCATAGAGACTGATTTTTGTTTCGTATTATCTTTATCTCACACTAAACCATACCAACAAAAAAAAAAAAAAAAAACATACACACACACACAACTCAAACATATCACCTCAAATATCAATCAACCATAGCTCCAATCTTTAACCCAACAAACCAGAAAATTTAAAAAAAAAAAAAAAAAAAATTATGATGCTACATCGCTAAACAGTTCACAACTAATAGACTTGAAAATCGAACAACAATTCAACAAAAACAAAGTCGGTTAGATTTTGAACCCATATAAATCGATTCAAAAAATCAAAACCAAAATCGATCCTAGAGAGGGAGTAACCAGTGTTCATTAAAAATATATATATAGGTCGATCATTTGGGGATATTCACTCAGTTCGTTTAGACATTTGACAGAGAGAAAGTAGCGAGAGAGTCCAGCACCTGATTTTAGTGTTCTAGAAGCACCTGATTTTAGTGTTCTAGAAGCACCTGGTTTTTAGAGAGAGAGTGAAGACGCGCAGTTATTTTGAGGAATTGTTTGTGGCGCTTTTGTTTTATTACACTATGAATAAATGTGAAAATGAGTTGTGTTGCAATAAAATTTTAATTCCATCACTTCTACTACTCAACCGGTGCCTAGTTGTCCAACACCATATTTGTAATTGTGTGCGCTTAATCTTAGAAAGTAACGTTAGATTCTCTTGATTATTTATTCAAATTCATAGTTAAATAATATATTATGAGCCGTAATTTATTCATCTACTATATCATTATTTCAAAATTAACATGATTCACTTATCATATCATTTAGAAAGTAATATTAGATTCTCTTGATTATTTATTCAAATTCATGACCAAATATTATATTATGAGTCGTAATTTATTCATCTACCATATCATTATTTCAAAATTAACATGATTCACTTGTAATATCATTTAGACATTGATTTCCATGATCCAATAATATTCAATTTTACATTAATCAAAGGAATAGAGTATATATTTTATTATATGTTAATAATTACAATATATTAAAAATAAAAGTTACACTCTATTCTAATGTGATATTTACACCAAATTTAGTTTTTAAGTAATTGCATAACTCTTATACTTGTAGAATTGTGTAAGTGTAAGAAGTATTATCTTCATCTATAAAAGCTAATGTCTAAATTATCTTGCACTTATAATGTTCTATCTACATGCATATGGGGAACAAACCAAAAAAAAAAAAAAAAAAAACTCCTCACCTCGGCATATTTTAAATTTAAGTAAATTATAATTTAACTGTTCAGTTTGAAAATAATTACAGGCAGAGTCAAATTTTGGAGTTTATTACAATAAACTCCCCTGTTGTTAGGAAATTTTATTAGAGTTAACAATGGACTAATAAAAGGACCAAAATGCCCCCTATCTTTTAATTATTTTTCATAAAGAAATTTAAAAAATAATTTAAAATTAAAAAATTAAATAAACAATAAATAATTAAATAAAAATTTAAATAGGAAAAATGATTTTGGTTCTTCAAATTCAAAACAAAAAGAACCCTAGATTCTTATCTACCAAATCTTCATCAAGTATCACCATTCCATCTTTATCTACCCTATCAAGTATCATCTACCAAATCTTCAACAAAACTCCATAAAACCTAGCCACAACCACGTCATCATCCCATCATATCTTCATTAAAGAAGAACAAACAAATAAAAAAGCAAAAAAAAAATAAAAAGCATTTGAACGTCACTATATTTTTCATGTGGGTTCGAAGAACATTCATCTAGTTCTTTAGAACGGTGGACCAGATGAAGTGTTCTTAATCTTGGTTCGATGAACCCAGATGAAGAACATCTTCTTGGTTCTCTAGAACCGTGGATCTCTTGTAGATCTTCAAGTTCTCTAGGCTTGAAAGCATATCCGACCAGCATAACCCATTAAAATTGCAACCAATTTAACCCCTTCAACCTTTCAAGTTCTCTTGTTCGCAACCCCTTCAACCCTTTCATCAGGTTTGATCAACACCTAAACCACCAAAATTGCAACCTCTTCATCTAGTTCGATCAATTATCAATCATCATTATCAAATATAACCCAATCTCCAAAAGAGACAAGTAGAAAAAGAAAAAGAAGACAAAAGTGAGAAATGGAATAGGAAGAGTAAACGGAAGAATAAGGAGAAAAAAAAGAAGAAGAGGATGGTTTGGTCAAGCTTTTGATTGATTTCGTCAATGAGAATTGACCAGTAAATGAGCTGGATTGAATAGGTTGATAAATACGAAGAAGAAGAAGAAGAAGAGTGGAGAGAGGTTGGTTTGAAGGGATGAAAATTGAGTGGTGTTGATGATATGAGAAAGTGAGAGAGATTTGGTAGCTAGCTTGGATGGATGGAGATGCAGATTGGATCTTTACCATTTATCTAATGAGATGGATGCTACAGATTGGATCTCTACCCTTTTTTTTCCAATTTTTTTTATATTTTAAATAACTTTTTTATTTGGTTTTCTATTTTTGCAGATCAATGTTGACCATTCATTTTTAAGATAGACGACTTAGATCCATTTTAAACATATATATTTTTATATTTAAAAATAATTTTTATAGTTAAAATTTAATAATTAAATTTCAATATTTTGATTTTAATTTTTTTTTTAAAAAAATTTTATCAAATTAATCTCCACTATCCATCTTCAAATGGACGATAGAAATCTAACAAAAATTTTAAATTAATTTTTATTTCATTAAATTAAATTTTATTTGATTTTTTAATATATTTTCAAATTAATTTTCATTGCCTATCCTAAGATGAATGATGAAGATCTAATTAATTTTTTCATTTATTTTAAAGTTTTTAAAATTTATTTTAAAATTAAATTAAAGATAAGATCAAAAGATAAGTTTACTTCTACCTCAGTTAACTTTAACAAAGATTCTTTAACAACAACGGGGGTCTATTGTAATTAACACCAAAAGTTGACTCCTATAGTTATTTTCTGAATTTAATTTACTAGTTTAAATTTATATTGATGATATATATATAATTATTTCAGAACTTGATCGAGTAGGCTGAGTTCTCGGTTAGAAATTGCAGAATAGCATCCTATCAATCCAAGAACCCTCAAATCGAGGGTCCTACTTGGACCAAGCGACTACTCGATCGAGTTTGCCAAGCACTTAGGCTTAACTCAAATTATTTAAAGAGAAAAAATTAAAAAACCAATCACCAACTCACCATAACCACCATACCAGTTACTTCACCACCAAACTTCAAACCAATCACCACCATATCACAAATCTTCCCATACTAGTCACCATCATTCAAAGAAACTTGATAGTGGAGTAGCAGTGGAGGAGAGTGAGAGAGGAGGCATAAGAAAGAGTGAGAGAGGGGGTATAGGCGTGATGAAGCAACGATAAATGAGAGAGAGAAAGAGGTAGTGGAGCAACGTGGGTGGATGAGCTTTCCAATAGGGTGTCGTTGTTTTGAAGAATGGTGTCATAGGGTGATGTAGGAGTAGGGCTGGCAATTTGAAACCCGACACAACGGGTCGACACGAAACCGATACGATTATTACGGGTTAGGGTTGAGTATTAACGGGTTGGGTAAATAAACAAATCAACTCGTCTAACCCGTTTAATTATCGTGTCGAGTTCAGGTTCTATTTAACGGGTAACAAGTTGACCCGTTAAATAAGGGTAAAAAAGTAATTTTATTTTAGAGGGGTAGTCAAGTAATTTTAGTGGTAGATATATATACCCTTCAAAGTTCAAACCTTAACCTAAACACAAGTCTTCAAACTTCATCTCTACACTTCATCTCATCACAAATTGTCATGTAGTAGTAAAATTTTATTGGTTTTGATAAAATATTTGTTAAACTATTTTTTTCATGTATAAATGTATAATTTCTTAATTAGTTAACTTTTAATTATTATCTTTTGACAAGTTTAGTTTGGCGGATGTAATCAATGTTTGATGTTATTTTTCTATTATAAAAAATTACATCAAAAAAAATTTATGTTGTTTTTTTTTTTTTAATATGAAGGACTATATTTGCAAAGATATTTTTATAATCATCTTTGTAAACATTTGTATTTTTATGGTTTAGATTGTATTTGTGGATGATAGTATTTTTTAGGTCTTATGTATCTTTATTTCAATTTTGTTTTTTATTATATCTATATTAAAATTTAGAGCAAATTACTCCAGACCTCCCCTCAGGTATGAAATTAATCAGATGGAAATAATGTTTCCTTTTTATAACAGAAAAGCCCTAAGTTAACGGTCAAACACTGTTAAATTAAACGATTGATCGTGTTTAACTTGTAAAGACCAAAATGTCCTTACTGTTTGAAATAATTTTAAAATGTAATTTAAAAATTATTAAAATAAAATAATAAATAAACAAAAATTATTAAAATTCTCATTCTCCACACACACACACTCTCTCTCTCCCCACCATCGTCCACCACAGACCCGACCTCCACCACCGCCCCCTCCGCACGCCGACCACCATCCTCCACCAGAGACCAGACCTCCACCACCCCCTCGCACCAACCATCTCTCTCTTTCATCTCTATTTCTCTCCTCTGTTCACGATCGTCTTCTTCTTCTTCTTCTTCTTCTTCTCTTCTTCTTCTTCTACCAGAGACATCTGGATTCGTTTTGAACCCAGACATCTGGGTTCGTTTCGAACCCAGACATCTGGGTTCGATTCAAACTTAGATTTCATCTGGGTTCAAATCGAACCCAGATGTCAAACCTAGTTGTGTGTTTTTTTTTTAGAATTTATTTTTAATTTTTTGAGATGTTTGTTGATGATGATTCTGATATATTTTGAGTTTATGTTTATGTTTGAGTTTGATTTATTGTTGATGATGATGATTCTGAGATGGATCTGGGTTTCTTTGGTTTATTTTGGAACCCAGTTGTGTTTTTTTTTCTGGGACGAACCCAGATGATAAACCAGTTGATGTTCACCATGTCCAGGACCAGACCAGATGATGAACATCATCTCTTCTTTTTTCTTTTCAGTTTTTTTTTTAATTCTTTGATAATTTTTTTATTAAATATTTTTTCTTTTTTAATTTAAAAGAGAATTAATTTAAAAACTAAGGGTCATTTAAAGTAAAATGACACAAATAGCCTTCGTCAAACTAAAGTTGACTAACGTTCACTAACGGTATGCTGGTTTTTTGTTATAAAAACGAAACATTGTTTCTGTCTATTTAATGCCATACTTGGGGGGGATCTGGAGTAATTTGCTCTAAAATTTAAATGTATTAACTATCATTAAATGGGTCATAAACGGGTCGATTAAACGGATTATTATTCGTGTCGGTTAAACAGGTCACTAACATATCAGTTAAACGAGTCATTAACGGGTTGACCCGTTAATAACCGTGTCGAGTTTGGGTTGAGAGGGTTCAACTTGTTTCCTTATCGGGTCATGTTCGGGTTGTGTCAAAAATTATCGGGTCGGGTTCAGGTCATGTCCAACCCAGCCCGTCAACCCGGATTGCCACCCCTATGTAGGAGTGTCGTGAAGTGGCGTTGAAATAGGAGAGAGAATAAGGAGGATAAAGGTGTGTTTGATGCTGTGACGTGAGAGATTGTGAGAAAATCTTATGAGGGTTTCTTTACATTTATATATACAGATATATATTAGGGCGAATTACACAAACATCTCTATGTTTTGATGAAATTATATAAATAATTAAGTTTTAACCATAAAGACATTAACCTCCCTTGAGATTCTAAAAACTCAATAGAAATATCTCTTGCCTTTAAAGAGTTGCTACTAAATCATAATAATCAATGGACAAAAGTGTCAAAAGGCTAAAATTTTCCAATCTTAAAAACTTCATATATTATTATTTTAATTTGAAATTGATTTATATATTTTTATTTTAATTGTGTGATTGTGCTAAAATTATTTTTGAGATTAATAAGATATGTTTGATAATGTCTTGTGGTCATATGATTGTATTTTGATCATATAAAAAAAATTTTAAGATTTTCTTTACAAATTTAATTGTTGACCGAAGGTCGAACTAAGTATCCATCAAGTAATTGAGAACTCACTACTCACTGTCTTGTCAATCAAGTAACGAGTAGCAAGTTTGAAACTTTTATATAAATATATATAGTTCAAAACAAGAAACTATGCAGTTAGTGGTGGTTTTAGTTTGATTAACGATCAACCCACCTAGGCTCTAATCCTGCCTTGGCGATAAGGGCTAAGCTGTCTACCTTCTGTTGCCGAGTGCCTTTTATAACATTGATTAAGCAATTTAGGATATCTTTATTGTAACATATGTGCTTAAGTAACCATAAGATCGAAGCTTGTAATGCCCCAAATTTTCTCTATTTAAGAGAAATAAAAATATATCCAAATAAATAGTATTTTTGAGTGAATAGTAAATTTTGAAAAGTTGATATTTTCTCAAGTTTTGTGAGATCAAAATTTTTCAATGAATGGTATTTTCGGACGAAAAGTGTTCATGTGAATAGTAATTTTCAAAAAATGAATTTTTTATATTAAAAGTTTTGAAAATTATATTAGAATTAACAGAAATTAAAATGGATCGAAAGCGAGTTAATTTGAGATAAAATAAAGTAGTTTCCAGATCCGATCGGAAATTCGTAAAGATTTTTTTAAAAATTTAAAAATTTAGAGAAGTATCAAAATGAGTATTAAAATGCTCAAGAAATATTTTAGAAACTCAAACGATACTTTCAAAAGATATTCGAATTGAAATGGAACCAATTCAGAAATCGTCGGAGGCGATTTAGTGAATTTACGGAAAGCTGAAAAGAGATATGGAATGACTTTTAAGAGTCACCAAGATTACTAGGAGTATGTATGAAGTCCAAATATAGGCCTCGATGAATTTTGAAAGGATTTCGAAAAAGTTATAGAAAAGCTGAATCTAGGCGTCCCGAAAAAGTTAAATCAAAAGAGATATGGAAAGGATAGGCATGTGGGGCAAGAACCATGAAAAAAGTGACATGTGGCATAAGAGATAAAGATGAGAACACTTGACAACATTTTATGGATGGTAATTTTGTGATTTTAAGTAAAATTTAAGGGTAAAATGGTTATTTGATGAATGAACTATATAAAATGAATGCATGACCACTCTTTCCATCATTTTTGGTTGGCAAAGGGCAGAAAAATAGAAAGGAGATGCGTGAGAGAGAGCAGAACCATGAGAGGAAGAAAGAAAAGAAGAAAAATTACCGTGAAGAGAAGGAAGGAAGGAAGAAGAAGAAGAAGAGAAGAAGAGTCCAAGGGTGTTCATCTCTCTCTAGCCCTCAAAATCCATCCAAGAAACTCTCAAGAATTGGTAAGTGAATGGATTAATTTGATATTAGTTTATATGGGTTTTATGGGTATTTTCTTTTTCTAGAATGAATTTAAATAGTTTTTGATGAATTTTATAGGTTAATTAGAGGTAGATCATCATTAAATTTAGCTTGGAAAGAAAAGGAAGCGTCAAATAATTTTAGGTCAAGAAAATAGTAATGTATAAGTTAGGGTTTGATGTAGAGATTTGATGAAATTTAATAAATTTTGATTTTAGGGCATTAGTGATGAAATTGATAATTATTTGAGGTATTTGAGCATGATTTTTAAGCTTGGAATGAAGTGAATAATTTAGTGGTGTTATGTACTAGTAAGTGGTCAAATTGGAAAAATGGATGTAATGAAATTAATTTGATACATGGATGATATTATATGATGATCTATGTTGATTTGAGATAATATTTGAAATGAAAATGCAAATGGATACATAGATGAGAAATTATATTAGTATGTGGATAATTTGTGTTTTTGCATGTATTGAAGTTATTTTAGAGGTTTTTGAATGGTTTGTATGAGGTTTGGAATGCATTTGAATTGATTTAGTAGCAACCGAATAGAAAAAAAATTTAAAATAGAAAGTTTGAGTATTAAGGTAGTTACAGTGAAAAATGGGTGTGAATGGATATTCCATCCTTTTTATGTGTTTTAGTGATGGATTGAGGTTAGAAGAGATATAAAAACATTCATGAGCATGTAGGTATAGTTATTCTTGCATTTAGATTAGTTGATTTGATTTTATGTTGATAAAATGCTCTCTTGAAAACCCTAGGTGTGGGTTTGGAGCAAGGTGCTCAAGAAGAGAGCAAGGAGAAGCTATAAGCTCCAAATTGGTGGTGTGGAAAAACCATTAATAAGCCCAAAAGGTTGGTGTACACTCCCTTTCAAATATTCACTTTTACTAGTAAAGGTGTGGTTTATGTAAATGTGCGATTTGGTTCCATTTTAATTGATTTGATCTCATGTTTATGTGGAAATCATAGAATGAATGATTTTGTGACCTTTTTGTAATGAAAAAGTTAAAAAGTTTGTGAAAAATGCATGCTTGGCCGAATATGTATGTGTATGGTTTTGTGAACTTACTTTGATAAATTGTGATAAAATAATGTGTATATATGATTTTAATAATTTTGAATTGAAACGAAAAGGAATCGGAACGAAAGGGATGAGTTAGTGCCTTTTCGAATGTACATCGAGGGAAGGGCACGAAGGTTTGATTAAGTTTGATAAGTAAATTGAGTGAAAAACGATGTGTTGTGATAGTAAAATAATATTTTGAATAAATGGGAACAATTGTAAATGAAATCGTGTTCATCGTTTTTCAAAGAAAACTTTTATTTATAATTGAAAATTTGTTAATTTGTAAAATCTTTGTAAATGAATAAAATTATAAAGGTCCAAGTAAACCTGAACATTGGTAGATGAGGATTGATAGTTGGTATGTCAATAGGGTGATATTAACAGTACGACACCGATTTGATTGTATACATGGATACAAGATTCATGGACCTTGAGAGGCACTGAGTGTCCAGCCCAGAATTTATGTATTATGTGAAATGTGATCCGGCGGGTAGTCACCGAGTGTCCGATGCCGGAGAAACCCGTTTTTCAATCCATGGTATCGTGTCAAAGTTTACGAATGATGTTGAAAAAAATTAAAATGAAATTGTATAATTATACTAAACAATTGATTAAATCGTGTGATAATGGTTGAAGAAATGATTTTTTGTAACTTGTATATGTATTTATTAGTAAATGGATTATTTGGTGAATTTAGAGAAAAGAGTTGAGAATGGTTTTTAAACGTGACTTTTATATGTTACTAGTTATTCACTTTTTATTACGTTATATTTTAAAATTTGAAAAAAAAAATTGTTGAATCTGTGATTTCATATTGTTATATAATAAAGTTTTATGACTTTTAAATTAAGTGTACACACACTAAATAGAAATACTTAGCACGTTGGATTTACCACGCGTAGATTAAGATTTGAGCATTGTAGATAAAGACTAAAGAGAAGATATCTGTAGTAGTTGTTGCGAGTCACATCCCTCCACATTTGGGTAATTACTCTTTTGATACCATATATGTATATTAGGGTAGTTATTCTTTTGGTATATGTATATGTTAGTGTTAAAGTGCATCAAGATGAATGTACACATATGTACATGCATTTGTATACTTGGGATTTTGTAAACGATAATGTATAAATCATAGAAACATTTTTGGTATTGTAAAGTGATTTGGTAAACTACTTATTACTCTTCGTTTAATTTATATTTACTTTGATTAGTGTGATTTTCCCTAAATATGTGATTTCATAAAAGTTTATATGGTGAAGTGATTTTGAATCGGATGGAGGGTCCGAAATAAAAGTTGAGAAATTGGATATATTCTAGAAGTGTTTCTTTTGAAATTTGCAGGTTTTTATAATTTTGGGTTTCTAAAAAAAACAAAGAAAACTCTATCGGATTTTCGAAAAAAAAAAATTATAATGCATATATGTAAATTAATAAAGAATAAACCGATTAAGGTAGCATCCTTCGACTCGAGTTCCCATCCGAATGAGAATCTGGTGGAGGGTGTTACAAATTTAGTGGTATCAAAGCTATGGTTTAGGCGTTCCTAGACCTAGCAATTTTGAAAAGGGGATTTAGCATTTGAGTGTAAATGCATTACATATAGAAATAAAATAGGAGGATGTAACTCGGACGTGCAGATTTCTCTTTTGTCGGGTATAAGATAAAGAATGATACCTTTTGATGCCATAAGAGCTGAGGGTGGTGAAGAAAGTAGGAATCATAGCCCAGCTAGTGTAGTTGGAGGAGCCTCTCGTGGGTCCTCGAGTCAAGGGATGGCTGGACTAGAAGGCCAAGGCCAGCCCGGCTTTATGCAGCAAATATCAATACCACAATTTGAAAGCCACAATAAATGTTAATGCAATAAAACTACTAGACAAGGGAAGAATAGGTTTAATAAAAGAAATACTATCAAAATATCACCGAAATTAAAAGTAATGTGAAATCATCTCTGATTTTTAAAATATTATCCAAAAAGCACCAATCGTTGCACTAAAGGCCAATTTCGATAGAAAATTTGACTAAACCAGTCAAGTTAAGGGTAAATGGGTAATTGCGTATTTATGAGAAGGATTGGGTACAGCCGGTACATTTTCAAACACATCATCACCAGCAGTCAACAACCTCTTTCCATCATCACCGTCCATCTCACAACACTTCATCGTAACCATCCATCTCATCAACCCAAAACTTCATAACAGCCATCAATCTCACCAACCCATTCAACTTCATAACTGCCACACACACACTCCTCCAGAACCGAATCACATCACCACTCAATAGACAACGCAAACTCTATCACTGCTACCTTCGCCACCATCATTCAACGTCGGAGCGTCACCGACGGCCACTGTCACCCACCATTTGACACTGGAGCTCTCACTTTCTTTTTCTTTTGTTTTTCCTCAACAACTCATCGCTTCTCCTCTCTCATTTTCTCGACTGCAGGATCTCATTCCAACGGCAATCTCCTCCATTGGAACGAGATCGCAAGTCTCTCTTCTCCTCTCTCTTGTGTTTGTTGAACGGTTGTGATGGGAGATTTGTGACGGTGATGAAAGACGATGAACGGTTGCGAGATTGTTTGTTGAAAGGTTGTGATGACTAGCTTCTGATCACACCATTGCTGCACTTGATTTTACCCTCCAAATTCTAACCCTTCGGTTAGTTTCCGAGTAAAAAATCGGTACGTGTGATGTGTTTGTAAATATGTTTCAAGTATAGAAATGTTGTGTGTGATTAAACTTGGACATTTGGACCAAATTCAAGTCGTAGAAGTGACAGAACCATCAACGACCAAAAGATCATAGTCAAATCGGAGCAACCGAACGAAAATAGCAAGCAACCAAGGATCATGCTCCCTTGGGCTCCTACCCAGACAGGTGCCCTAAGGAGCACAGAATGGCCAAAGAGTCACGACCCCCCAGGCGCCTACCTAGATAAGTGCCCTAGGGAGCGCCACACATTGCCATGGTCACGCCCTCCTGGGCACCCACTTAGCTAGGCGCCCTGGGGGGTGCCATTGGTTGTCAAAATCGCACCCCTTTGGGCGCCTGCCCAGACCTGCGCACGATGAAGTGTCAGTGGGACATTTTCGACCTTTCTGTTTTCTATTCGTGCACTAGCTTTGTTAAAGCTATAACCCCCAAATGCTGAAAGAGGATATTATTGATGAGGGGAGTTGCTTGGAAGGTTTAACCATCACCCATCTTACCAGTTTGGAGCAAGAATCATCATTGACCTCATTTCTTGACCATTCAACAAGGGGAAGATTTGAAGGAGATTGAAGTGATCTATTTGAAGAAAGGAAGTCAGCCTTTTGGAGGAGAATAAGACCTCCTAATTAAACCCATAAGAACCTCTTTTTCTTTCTCTTGATTCGTTGTGCATTGATGATGTATGGTCACTTTTGTGAGTATATTGCCTTGTACCATAATGAACTAATTTAATTTTTGGTTACAATGTAACCTTACCATGCAACTCAACCTTCTTAAATGTTATTGAAGTCTATTTTATCATTTGAATCCTTGGCTTTATTCTCTCTTAATGCCCTTAATTAATTGATCACTATTAAGTGTTTTAGTAACCATAATGAAATTGGAAAAGAAACTATGTGTTTAGATTTAGATGTAAAGTGACATAAATGATATGAGATTGGAATATATTTATATTATTTGGGCATATTTGGCAAGCCGGATTTCATATAGGTTTAAGATTCAAAATATCTCAAACTCTCAAATGTTGTATTTTGAGAACAATAGGAAGGATTTTATTTCCAATCCCAATCCCGAGCCCTTTCATTTCCAACTCTCATGAGAATGGACAATCCCAACCAAAATTATGAGATTTGGTGAGTTTGAGATTTCTCATTTCTTATCCCCTCTCTCTCTCACTCCTCCATCTCTCACTTTCTCTTGTTGTCTCCTTTTTGCGTCCTTCTCTATCGCTGTCAATGAACCCAGCAACCGTCATCGACGAACCAAGCAACTATAGCACCCTTCATTATCTCCTTTTTTTTTTTTTGTTTTTTGATGTTGTGGTCTAGGTTCAATCACTGGGGAGATTGTTTTATTTACTTATTTTTTCACATTTCTGTTTTGATTTTGTTGATGAATGTTGTTCTTATTGATATTGTTGTTGTGTGAGATGATAATGTTAATGAAATAGGTTGTTGATAATGTTGATGAACTGGGTTAATAATGTTGAGAACGAAGAACGATAAAGATCCAATCTAGTCGATCTCCACTTTTTTTATTTTTATAAAATTAATTTAAGTATATAATAATGTATTTAAATTAATTTTATTTCAATTTAATCCTAACCTACAGCTAACACAATATAATATAATTTTAATTCAATCACAAATTCTACCATATATGGCACAATAATTTTTTAATCCAATTTATTCATTCCAATCTCAATCTCATTCTCATTCTCATTTCTAATCTCAATCTCGCGTGTCAAACGTAATATTTGTGTAATTAACAAGAAGTAATTTAAACTAAATAAACTCAACTTACATAATCCTTATAGGAATATAATGGATTAGTTGAAGTTAAGTAACTCTATTAAACTATCGAAAAGGCATGTGAAGAAATAGGAATTACTTGATTAAGGATTTGGTGCAGATAGGATGAAAACATTAGACATCTAAGTTAAATGAAGTGCTTTGATGAATTTGTAACCCTAGGACTTTAATTTCATTTTGTCAAAACCATCATTCGAATTGTTGATTTCTAGTTTGGAAATTAGTTTCAGTTTAATTTACACATCACATTTTTCCGTAGTTTTAATAGGGACACTTCTGAAACACTTTTATTACTTAACAAGTTTTGAGTTTATAATCCTCATAGGAACGATCTCACCCATCCTTGTAGAAATTCTACTCCAGAAGCTCTACTCGACAAAATTCTACTTGGAAAACCATCCCAAAAGAGTTGAACCAAAAATAGGTGGATCTTGTCAAGTTTGATAAACCTAACCCTTCAACCCAAATCGCCAACCTTAATGTCATATAAATCCAGTCTAAAGAATGCTCATATCAAGAATACATAATAATAGAAGAATACAAGTCCCTAGTTCAAAATAAGAAAACCAATCACATGATCCCCATAAATGAAAACAAAAGCAAATCCAAGCAGATACTATTACTTGTTACCAATCACCCATAAATTATTTCTATACAGAGTATACATAACCACAGTTTGAAGATAAATATATTTGATCTATATAAGACATATATACTTAGCATTATCAAGCTGGCAACTATAGAAGCAAACACTAAAGTCGGCATATTTTTGCCATGAATGAAATAGAAATTGGAGCAACTGTGCCATCTCATGCATTTCTGCTTGCCACCAACAAGCGTATCCCCCAGAAATTATAACACAATTGTCAATCCATTCTAAGCATCTGAAGCGTCTGAGGCTTGGCTTTCTGCATGAAGAGATTGAAATCAGCAACCCTTCAGTATGACAAAATTCAAAACAAGGAATGAATAATAGAAGAGCACACAACATAGTTATCCACTAGCAAACGTCCTTAGTGAAACACATCATATGTCATCCATATACTCATTTAATAAAATTTTGCTACACATGTTTTATAATCATCATCTATCATTGATCATTCTTATAAAGAGATATGTAAGAAACAGGTTTTATCAGATGAGCGTATCAACAAAGCACGACCAGGAGAATATCCCAAAAAAAAAAAAAAGGTCATTTCAACAATTTTGCTTCCAAAATCAGTTATTTTGGCATGCTATGCCAACGGTGCCTTGTACATTAACAAAGTAATATTTGCCTGTTTTATAGGTAAAATGAAAATTTACAGAACATGTGACAATTAATATGTGCATGAAGCAATATAGAAAATTTACCCACCTTCACCATAGAGTTGCTCAAACCGAGCAACTATGTGTTTCCCATAGGTGTATTTCTTCAAGGCATTACAATGAACTCTAATACGATTGATCAATAATTCTCGCTGCTTGTCACTACATCTTTCAAGAATCTTCTGTACCACGTAATTTGCAAACTGGTCCTTCATCATTGACTATGCCATTAAAAACACAATAATCAGTACTCACAGAAAACAGGTAGTAAAATATTCAAGTCTAGAACTCATTATGAATTTTTTATAAAAACAGAAATACTGTACATTATCACAGCAATATTCAGTGTTTTAGTCAAAAGGAATCAGAATGTCTGCATCAGACTAAACAGAATTTTAGGAAGGATGGTCCAGGAAAAAGAATCTTAAAATAGGAGTTAGTCCAATGTTCAAAGGGGGAGCCTCAATGTGAGAATTAATTATAAGCCAAACACTGACACTGTCACTTCCACAACTTAAAGCAATTAAGAGTCTAATAAGTTAACCAATCAATGGTAAACAACTTTTGACCAACACAAGGGCTGATCTAGAAGAACATTCATTGGTTCAAATCAACAAGGACAAGTCTGGCAAAATGTCCAGCCAGGAATACCAGACCGACAGTATAGACTCATTTATGATTCCATAATTTTCATGTTCCAATGGAAGTATTAACGTAACACTAGAAATGCATGTTTTTTATTCAACTCACCAATAAATTGTCATTTTCTTCAGATTGCCCAATGATCTCCTCAATCAAGAGCTCCCGTTCGGTAGCATTACCGTACTCCAGACACTTCTCAACAACATTTGACGCATATTTATGCTGACTCATCTGCACAATTTTCCCAGCCAACTTGTTGATAATTTGGCTTCTTTCATGGGGCTGTCCCCTCTCCAGAACATGCTGCAAGCAGTATAATCCATCACAATATTAGACTCCATAAGACTTAGGGCAATCCAGAGTATCGTGCAGACAGCCAAAAATAACAAAATTTAAGACACACATAGACTCTAAAAGGCACTGACTTGGACTAAAAAGCACCCAGAATAAAAGCATACACCAACAGGCCAATTAACATACAACAAGATAGCAAAACAATTAGCCAATGAAAACCTGAATTCACATTCAAAGGTGCTTTGATCCAACTGAACCAATTTTCAGGACAATTACAAGTAAACATGTTTACCACAATTTTCAGTATGTACAGCATTGCCTCGTAAATTTAATCTATTGTCAGGTTACAGAATATTACAAAACCATTAATATTTAGGAAAGCCAACTGCTTCAAACTGGATCCATACCATAGGATTAATAAATTTAGCAATGATACAACCAGATCATTTGTAAGATTCAGCAGAAGTATAAAATAATCTCTCATTGAATAACAAACTAGCGAAACAGAAATTAAAATTTTATTATGGTGCCTTGATATCATTAGTTTTTAAAGCTGTATAAGACATTGCTACCATGTTCCACAAATAAAAGAATTAAAAAGGCAGAGGAAAGGGAACAAATCTAACCTGGGTCACATAGTTACCGTACTGGTCCTGAGCAAGAGCACAAGCAGATTCCAATATTTCATCAACTATACACTGACATTGTAGCTGATTCGAACAATGCTCCAAGACTCTCTATTGCAACCGAAAAGCACAATAATCTCAAAGATGATGACAGAAAAAACAGAAAACTAATGTTTCCTAGAGCAAAAACTAAAGTCTTAAAACAAAATAAGTGTTCATACCTGAATGACACGACAACCATAGGGATGAGTAGAAAGCATAGCAACTTGACCTCGAAAAGCAGAGATAATAAATTCAATTTTCTCTGTAGGGACACATTCTATACACTTCTGTATCACATGATTTCCATTTTGATCACGTACACATCTCATAACATGCCCATCAAGCTCAAGGACTAGTTGCGTTTTCTGATCAAGCTCAATCACTTCAAGGGCCTAGAACAAGCATCCAGCAAAAGGTTCAACAATTAATAGAACATATAACAGTAATAGTTTTCAAACAGATGAACATATGATCATACTTCAAAACCAATTCTCATGGAACACTGCAAACTTTCTGGACATTAAATTAATAATTTTCCCACTCACGAGAAACATCCAACTAATACCACATAACATTAACACCAAAAGATTTTATAAGAATGAATGTACATAAAGAGTATCAATGAAAATCAGGTAGCTTTATTACCAGTAACTAGTAAGATTCTAGAATAGTTGCTAAATTAAAGAACCTATAATGATGCAAAGTAGCTAAAACATCTCAAGAAATTCACGTTTTGGATATAGTTCTCGTGTTTGAAACTATTACCATTAAAACATATAATCAGTCAAATCCACTTACCAATGTAACTTCACAAGATCGCCATTAATTAAATAATCAACAAAGTCGATTCATAAACTAAAGTACTCATTCTAGAAGTGATCAAAGTCAATTGTTCATTATATCTGTGTGACAATATTATCTAAGCAATTAAGACATAAGGCATAAGCAGACTTCAAGCCTCATCAAACTACAGTTTTGAAGACATGGGTTTCAAGCAAAGTGTGCAATCTTCTTTAACATCATAAAACAAACATTCTTCTATCCCTCCCCATCTAAAATCTTTTGTAAGTATAGAAGAATTTTTATGATGTTAATAAAAAAGTAAATGGCTTCTGAGCTGTAGAATACCTATCACCTATAGAAAAACGAGAAATAATTTATGTGTATGCAAATATGGGTGTGTATGTGCATTAACCTACTTTTACAGAGGATGATGTCGGATCAGTTGATTCTCTCGTCTTCCCAGGTTTAATAAATCTCCGATGGGATAACTTGCTTCAAAGACCTTTAATTGTTTATAAGACCTCAAGACAGACATACACATCTCAAATATAATTCCCATATATGCCAATGCTATTTTATGTGATTGAAACCACAAGATAAATACATTAGAGGAAATCAGCACATTTCTGAACTCTGAAAGAATGTAAGCATGTAAATAATTCGACATACCTTCTGTATCACACGACAACCATACATCTGCAAACTTAAAGGCAGCATCTGCCCAGCAAGTTTATCAGCTAGCTCCTTCCTCTGCTGAGGACTTCCATGTTCAAAAAACTGTAGATTAATCAGGGTTTTGATATCAATAAAACAGCACCTATGGATTTTACAAATCCAGCAAGATTATTTATTGGAGATTATTATATGATTAAGAGCAGGCATACTGAATGCATATATACCTTCTGAATAACATAATTCCCAAAAACATCTGTCATTAATTTTGAGGCATGGGGAAGAACTTCTTTAAAAACGGATTCCTTGTCATCAATACTGCAATGCTCCAGCTTTTGCTGTATGAACCGACTCCCATGTTGATCAATACTGAAGCGAAACATGCATCAAAAATAAACTTTATATTGGAGATGGTACAGAAATCACATTATGTAGGTGTAAGGAAAACAAACTCAGTATAGAACACTGCCTGAATTCAACTATACGCCCTGCTATGTCTGAGAGTTCAAATTTTTGGGCATTGCTGGATTTTAGTTCTTCAAGAAATGAAGGCCTTTTGGAGTCATCAAAGATGTTAACTCCTCTCTGTCCTTGCCATCCAGAATATATTCCTGCATTTCTATTTGAACCCTGAGGAAGCCTCATATCACTTCGCCGACCTAGATGACTTGTCCCACCAACTGGTGATGATGGCAGCACTGGACTGGCAATAGGTGATGCAGGGAATTGTGTCATGACACCCATGCCCGGAGGACCTCCATAGTAACCACCAACAGTCATTCCTCCTTTCCTTTGATTTGAAATACTCAGGCTCCCATTGTTTGGAGACTGAAGCTTCTGATCACCCATATAAGCAGCAAGTGTAGGCTCTTTCTGCATAGAGGGATCAACCTGCGCACCAGCAACACCACTTGATGCCAACCGACTGTGCTGAACGGAAGCACTATATGCATCCCCGAAAGGATGTTGAAAGTATTGCATATGAAGAGGATCCACAAAAGAAGGTTGCATCATTAATCCATGCTGTCCATAAAACTTCTGATGTTGTGAATCACCTAAATGTGGAATGCTTTCCCCCGTTGAAACACCAGTGGTTCTTATATTAAAGCTCGGACCTGAAGTAGCATCAAATGGCACAGGAATTGGACCATGAGAAGGGTATCCAGCCATAAATGGAGGAAGAAGTGCAGAATTCAAAGCATATCCACCCATACTGTATTGTGGAGCATATACACCGGATGGCTGAAAATTAGGGTAATATGGGTTTCCTGATGGCATGTACGCTGCTGCTGTCGCATACAAGGGAGGAGTGAGACCAGGAGAATGCAATGATGGCTGTACCTCAAAAGAAGAGAATTTAGCTTGACCATGGGTGAGTTTTTCCATGCCACTATTTGTATGAATCATTCCCAGAGAAATTGCTTGAGCCTGACCCCCCTGAACCTGATATGGGGTACTCTGTTGAGCAGATGGATGGTGTTGTAGCACAATTCTCCCCTGATAGTGCTGCTCTTCTTGTTTCTTTCTTATTCTTGACTCCATCTTGGCGACATCTGACTGACGAATGTCACTAACTGATGCATCATCCTCCAATCCACCCTTTTTAGTGCTTGTATCATCAAGCTGTCGGGTTGGTGATATACGTGTCCCATCAGGACATGGCAAGCTAGAAAGAGACGTTGCCAAAGGATCATTACTAGATATTAATGCAACGTCATTCTTATCAACGGTCGATGTATCTACACAAACATCAGTACCATTTAATTCTGGTACTTCAGAGATGTTAACAGAAGAAATATCAAATGAAATTGCTTGGACATCTTGATCATTTGCTTCTTCTGTAGTTCCATGGCTTGACGAACGAGACTGATTATATACAGGAGAAGGGGTGCGGGGGAAGTCTTCCTACAAAACACCAAGAAAATGAAGCAAACCGTGAACACAAGCAACACAGACTAATCCCTATTCTGCAGGTGTAATATATATACAAAGGATCCTGCTGAACTACCCACCAGATGCAGCTGTGTGATGGTTTTTTTTTAACCAAAAAGCATTTAATCTCCTCTTAGCTAGGAATCTATATGCGGCATAAATGTTTTTAACATATTAAATGTATTTCTTTGGATTTTCTTCCTTTCTCTTCCTCCAGCTTCCAAAACCATAAATCTCAACTCAATATTTTTCACGGCAATGATCCATACAATCAAATCCCTGATGCATGATTTTCTCAGGAGCAAACAAAAAAGTAGCTGAATTTAAGCAAACCTAAGAAAAGAAACAAAAAGTAAAACATGGAGTAGATTCCCAGGTAGAACAAGAGAAACAAATTTTTCCCAAAAGAGACTTAAAACAACTGTTATACCCCTGTACAAAGAAACACAACAGGTAAATTAAGCTCGTTTTTCAGAAGAAACTGAACAAACACCAAGTTACAAACAAACCAAAAATGAAGGTACAATTGAGAAATAGTTGATGTTGTATCCCCCAATAACTTTTTGTGGGATTCCTTTTACCCCAATTGCACTTTGAATTAAATGACTTTCTCAAATCTGATATTTGTTCCAAATGTTCACATTTGTTGAATATGTACAACTATTTGATCCTACAAGACAATACTCAAATGTAAAACAACTTCAGTTACGAACACAGTTGAGGACAATGGTTTCAAAAAGATACAAGATTTGAAGACATTTCACCTATTTTTCCATTTATCTGTGGGGAACAAGGAAAGATACAAACCATCACAGAGCCATTAATCAATTTCGTTTCATTTGTTTGTGTATCATTTCTTTTTAATCTTCGGATTTTAACTGTACATATAGAAAATAGAGATTATAAGTCTCCTACCACATTTGTACTTGCAATTTGGCTCTCAATGATAGGATCCAAGCAAACTTTAAAGAGATGTAGAATTTGATTACTAAGAGTTTTATTGATTAGTTTGATAGGATAAAACTAATAAAAAAGAGAAGTTCATTCCTGTCAAATATATCAAAATAAGCTTGATAGATTTGATACCCAAACACAGCTCCAATATTTCTATCTTCATTAAGCTATAAACTGGGGACTAATGTCAAACCTTACGACCTTGGTATTCAATGAAGTCGTTGGACGATATAACAGCACAATTTAAACCCTGAACCTCTAGATTATAAATGAAAGGTCGTATGACTTAATCTAACGATTCTAATTGATTGTGTTTCTTCTTATTTGCTCCAATTCTTGATCTTTTCGTATCATTGTGCTTCAAACTAAACCTACTGTCAGCTCTGTTTTCCACTTTGATTCCTTTGAAACATTTTATTCAAAAACTTTAAAATGTTTCCATCAAACTACATCCAAATGTACAAATCAACAAATTTTTTTTTTTTTTTTTTTTTGAAAGAGTACAAATCAACAGATATTATTCTACAGTATAGCAAGCTTCCAAAAATTGCATCCAGGACCCAAATATACATCATAACTGCATGCATACAGCAGACCCAACTATACCAATTCCTTTACATAACAGTACTAATTACATCTTTTTCAGCTATCATGCGGTCCTACTCATTAGTTTTCCAAGAAAAGATAAATGTTTTCTTTGGGTAATACTAATGATTTTGGTTCAACAGAACACAGACATCATGTCAAGGTTGGATTTTGATGCTGGTCTAAGAAGTTAAAATTCAGCACCTAAGCGATTGAGCTCATGTCAGGATTCCAACTATATGCATCAAATTAATGGTCAAAAACAGTTTAAATCCATAAAAATTTCAAAGAGAATTATTAATAGGATGTTAAACACAATTTCACACTTCACAGGGACAGAAAACTCAATTGCAGGTTTGAGAATACTTCAATTAATAAAGTTGTCCAATTGATAGAAAGTGAGAAACTGATCAGAATAGCAGAAAATGTTAAGTGACGTCTGTCCTCAATAATTCAAACACCCTCACCCCTATCACCAAAAGGTTAAATACTTATACTACCCCAAAAGATTCAAGTTGTATGACTAAGCATGATTATTGTTATTCGGAATGATATCACATGGAAACCAAATAAACTTTTTACATCCTATTTTCATCAAGATGCCACCTTTAAGTAACATAGCCTCATTAAGTCCAAAACCTTATTGCTAACCACTATTCAAATCAATACTTAGTATATTACCTGTATGAGATCAACCAAACTTTTATGCCTCCCAACCAATAATGCAGCATTCTGTCCCACAGACAATGCAGCACTGTTCTCTCCCCAGTCATCAGACCCTTGTCTGGGGGACCTATCATCCTCTGGCTCCTCTTCATGAGTAGAAAGAGAATTTCGTGACAAATTCAAGGTAACATTGCCGCTGTCATCTAAAGAAGTTGTCTTCCAATTGCTACCAGAAGCACCGATATGGCGTACCAAACGCCGGTTCTCCCGTGAAATAAGAGGTGGAGGAAGTCTTGGATTCAAGTTGACATTAGAGCAATAGTAAGCAAAGTAGGCTGGATCAGAACGCAGTTGCTCCTCAAATTCATGATTTCCAAGAGCATTGCTTACACTCGATGAGCTTAAATTCAAGTTGGAATTTTGTTGAGCTAAAAGGTTCCCAATGGCTGCAATTGATCCCTCCATACTTGGTGGTGCACTACCACTACGATTGGGAATCATGTCTGTTTGATCTCCATGAAATCTATGCCCCTTCAGAAGCAATCCCAACTCCTCTGCTGCCATATTTTTCATTTGAGAACCAAATATCACAGAATCTTTGGAAGAGGGCCTGTTTGCCACACTGCCTTCCACTATTCTCATAGCACTCTCAGTTGCCATTTACTTAAAGAATAATAAGCCACCTTTTTTCCAACAAATCATTCACGTTACTTCCTGCAAAGCATCTAGCTAGGTTGTAAAATGTCACATTCATCAATTTAAATCATATTGTTTCCTAGCTATGATAACAACAATGCAAATAGTTGGATGTTCATCATCATGACAAACAATACTTCATTAACCCAGTTGCCAAAATAACCCAAATCAATGAACGAAAAAAAATAGTTGCAAATAGGAGGGTAAAATACCATTGAATTAGTCAACCAAGGACATATCTCATGTTCAGTGTAGATATAAAGTCACCAAGACACTAGCCCTGCATATAAAATAAATTTCATATAGATAGGTCAAAGATGTGTCATGGCTCATATAAATAAATTCAATATACAAAATGGAACTTTGTCTTGATCATCATGTATTGATGTATATTTGGTAGATATGTCCCCTCACTTCATCCAAAATGCATACACAAGTTCCATATCAGTTATCACAAGCGTTCCAAGCAGGACATACAAAACTCAATGTTATAACTTATAAATAGTTTCAATTACTTAATCAACTGAATTTACCTTGTTCAAAAGGAGAAAACAAATGACAAAAACTACTAGTTTTTTTTTAATATTTATTTTTTTAAAAAAAAAAGGGGCCCTACATGAATGTGTGATTCTTAATGCATCTAAGGCTTCAACAACCAAATTTATCATTAGGACTTACAATCACCTTGATTCAATAGTCCTCTAGAAGTGTAATAAACTGAAGTACCAAAACATAAAAAGGATAATACAACCATATTCTGAAGTTTAGTGTCATAGCTTTCCATAAATAATAGGTTGTTTGGTCCAAGAGACAAAGTCCACTTAAATTACTCCCTGAAGGCCATGTAACCCAGCTGCAGCTAGCAAGCCTGCTGGTTTAGGGCAATGCATATTTATGTAGTATAAGTATGCTAAAATTACTCTCCACTCTCCATCAAAGTCCATTCTATTTCCAAGATACTATATTAACGGAACAATAACCAAGACGATCAAACCAATATCTTCACTTTACACTTTGCAATGCCTATTAATTTGCATGACACTTATTTTAAAAACTCCAATAATAACCTACACAAACTAACCTATACATGTTCTTCTCCCTGTCCACCTGGGTGCATAAAAGAAATAGGTAAAAGAGGGTACCAACTAGAAATATTACAGAATAAGATAAGACTCCACTGTTACCGAGATGACATTGTAATCTAAATACCCCAAGGGGCAGAACTCACCTCTAATTAAGAATACTAGCTCCGTCCTCCTTTATTCAACTAAACAAACCAAACTTCCAACTTCCAACTCTTGTAGTTGTGTCTTTATCTGCAATACAAGTTGAGAAGAAAGTTATGGCTATCATACAAACTGCATTATGAAATCCTGTTTCTTCTAATTTAACAGTTTTGCCTGAACATTATTATTACTCAATTCCTTCTTCTCTTCCCCTCTCCTAGTCCAACCTTCAACTACTAAGATTCATACCTTCCCAAAAGGCAAAAATAACAATCTTTCTACATAGTTGAGGGTACTTCTCTGAAACATCCAACCATCCTCATGACACCACTCCTAATCATGTCTTCATTCTTACAAAAACTTAAAATTCTACATCTACATATCTCACAAAATGCTTGTTTGGCATTATGATCAACTTATACATCATGAATGAGCCATAATAAATTCAATTTTCAGCAGAGTATACGACAGTTGATAAAGTCAAAGCACTCTAGATGATCAACACAACAAGCTCAATCCCCACATCTACCTACATACAATCAAATAACTTCCAATCCTCCTAACACAAAAAACAATTCATTTATCACTTCCCATAATATGAAGCTACAAAAAGTTTCCTCTCCCAAACAATGATCTTCAGATTCTCTCAGCTCAGTTTTCTCACACACGACCAAAACCCCCTCTTGAAACCCACAAAATATCCATCATTTCTCCACCAAACTAAACCCTACCCAGATACAAAACCTTCATAAAAAACACAACTTTATCACCCCGAAACACCCCTACTTACACCAAAAACACATAACAACTCCCAATAGCTCAATTCAACAAAACCAAACACAACCCACCAATCTCAAAGACTCAAACTTTCCCTCAACCCAACAATCAGTTCAATCACCAACCATGTACACACACACATACAAGATAAATATCAAACAAAAAACCCACACACAAAACAAACATATATATACATGTAAAAGCATATATATAAAAGGAAGTCTTACCAGGTGAAGAACAGAAACCAAACCTAACAAGTTTGAAGCTTTCAGAGACAACCCCCAACCCAACTCTGTTGGAGACAAAAAAAAAGAACTCCGGAAGTCTTCTGGAAATACTAGGAACCCAAAAATATTCACACAAGACTTTTGCTGTTTTAGAGAGAGAGAGAGAGAGGTGTGTTGGTTGCTTGGAGAAAACAAATGTCTCTCTCTCTTTGTTAAAATAATAAATAATAAGGGATAATTTGGATGAAGGCCCTAAGATTTAACTTTTTGTCAAAAACAATCTGTTAGTTTTAAATTTCAATGAAAAGCACCTTATAAGGGTATTTTTGCTGGAAAAGCATATAGAGGGTTTTGAGTCCTTTGACCTAACTTTTGAAATCATATGATGATTTTGGTGTATAATAAGAGGGTTTAAATTAAAATTTAAAAGTAAAGGGTTAGTTTTGAAAAGAAACAAAGTTTAGGGAGTTTTGGAAAGTGTTTATAAAATAATAATAATAATAATAAATAAATACCATATAGTGTCCAAGTTTTAGAACTTTTTGTATTTTGGGTATTAATTAAATCAGGCAATAAATGGTAAATAAATGTGTGGAAACGTGGAATGACGAGAATACCCTTCTGGGTGTTGCTGATGTGTTTGGAGAGGGTGAGAGTGTATGTAGGGGTGAAATGGTAAATTAGTGAGATGGAGTGTAAGTGTTTTTGTCCTAGAAGAGGGAACTTTAGTGCACGTCAAGCTTGTACACGTGGGTGTTGGTTCGAATTTTCAAGAAAGGAAGCATTCGCTCCTACTTCATCATATTTTTGTTGTTTTTTACTCCCCTTTGTAGATATGATTAGTTACTATAAAAAATCATAACTTTTATTAATCTCCTAAATTTGTTATGACATACCAAAATTATATAAATACATGTGTGATTTCAAAGCCTACTCTTAGGTTCCGTTTGGCACGTCATGTTAGATTAAATTATTTCATGAAATTTGATTAAATTGAATTGAATAAATCAATATTGTACTATATTTGATATGGTAAGGGGCTAGATGATATTAGTGTTGTCTCTTGTTTAGTGTATATTGGGATTTGACAAAATATGCGTGTGAGATTTGTTAAAGTAATATTATATACATTGATTTTTGAATAAGATATAATGATTATAAATTAAATTTAATAAAATAAAGTTATTTTAAATATTTTAAATTAAATTAAATTAGGCTAAAAATTTAAATGTGCTTTAAATAATTAAATTATTTTTTCTCAAAAAATTAAATTATTTTAAAAATAAACAAATATATTTTCAATTAATTTTAACCTAATAAAAATTTTCAATTAGTATTAAAAATATACTTTTTATAAAATATTGAATTAATTGTAAATAAAATAAATATATCATATATTTAAAATACTTAAATTAATTTTAAAAATTATATACAATATTTAAAATATATTCAATAAATAAATATAACTATATAAAATCAATTTTAAATAAAATAATATTTATCTTATAATTAATTAAGAAGAGTGTATTTAATTTAAAATTAATAGAATTTAAAACATTTTAAAAGTTTTAGTGTATTTAATCTAGATTTAATGGATTCCAATGAACTCTAAATGTATTTAATTTAGATTTGTACAAATTATATTAAAATCTAGGTATATTCAATTCAAATTTGTGTGAAATTTATTAAAATCTAAGTGTATTCAAAAAGTTATTGACTTCATAGATTTCATTTAAGTAATAGATTTGAATGGATTTTAAAGTAATTTTATGAAAAAAATAAAATAATTACAATACATCTTATCAGTCTTCTCAAGATTTTATTAAATTTTTTACAAAAATTATACAAAATAATATAGAATCTGTAAAATATATGAATTCCACCAAAATTCATCATTAAAAATCGATATATCAAACTCCAATAAACTTAAAAAAAGAAAGAGAGAGAGAGAGAGAGAGAGAAGAAAATTGTATTTATTATATATATTTAATTAATTAATTAAAAAAAAAAAAAAAAAAAAAAAAAAAAAAGAGGAAGGGACAATAGTCCTTTGTTTGTATCCCAAATGCTATAGTGGGTTTGATTAAATGCATGGGATTGATTTTTCCAATCCCATGCTTGATGCCAAACATGAAGTTGGACTAGAAATTATTCAATTCTAGTCCAATTCATGTGCCAAACATACCCATAAATATTTATTCCAATAATACGGGGAGAAATATCCTTACATATTCTGATATATACATAAAATAAATTCAAACATCTGTCACACAAATATAGTTTTTTTTTTTTAAATACACACAAAAGTTTATTGTTATTAGATTTAAAATTAGTTAAAATATTATTTTAGACACGATTCTAGAAATTCTTTCAAGTTTGACTATGATTGAAAAAATAAATGATTTTATGGTTTTAGGATGATGAATTGCATGCAAGAGGGTGTTTAAATTAGGATGACGGATTTCTTATGTGACTACAAATTATAATGTTAGGGATTTTGACTTTGTATGTATTCTATACGTGATATTAATTAAAGTCTAAAAGACAAAAGTGACTTAAAATTTTAAGGAATTAACTGTTTTATCTTATCTCACTGTCTTTAACATTTAAGTCTCAGTAAATATTTTCTCTCATTTTTCACAAATTGAATTTTTCACAGGTTTCTCACCGAACTCCAACATCTCCCAACTCTTTCCTTTTTTTTTTCCCCCTTTTTCTTCTTCATCCTTCTTTCTTCTTCTTTTTTCTTCAAGCTATAGAAATTCTATAGTGCTGGAGCAATGTGACAACTAATACTGAGATGGAGTAGCGAACAAATCACATTGAGTGGACCAGTATTAATCATGTTGATTTGTCCAGCATGATTTGTCTAGCGAGACAAATCAATCTGCTTGGACTAGCATTAATCATATTGGTTGTCGTAGCACGATTTATCTAGTATGATTTGTCTAACATGATTTGTCCAGCTTAATTTGTTCCAGTGTGAGTAACGTTGGTCATTCCAGACACCAACACTACAAATTTCATCAAAATCGAAAGAAGAAGAAGAAAGAATAGGAAGAAGTAAGACTGAAGGGAAAAAAAGAGATATGAGCAATGAGAGTGTTTGATGGAGAGCAGAGAGAATCCTATTAGGAAGACATCAGACGAAAAGAGAGATTTCGATGAAATGAAGAAGGTGAAGTTTTTTTTTTTTTTTAAGGGCAATTTTGTAAAAAAAAAAATCCCTTGAGACTCAAATGTTAAAAACATTTAGAAAAAAAAAAAAAATTGTTAACTCATTAGTTTCAAAAAAAAAAATGTTAACTCAATATCCATTTATGTCATCTTATGACATTAATTTCTATTTAAATTATATTGAATTAATATAAGAAAAATGAAATGATGTCATAGTTAACATATTATAAATATATATATATATGTATACGTATATATTATTATAATATGATTAACATCGCACTTAGGATACAAATGGTAGTATTAGTCCGTACCAACTTTTTAAAATAATAATTTATAACAACACAAATAGATAAAACACAAAATTTATTAAGTTAATTTATGAATATTTAATTTATTTTTGTTTTTAATCAATTTGTATTTATACAAATTTGTTATCTTAAGAAATTTTCTACTAACATTTGTAGGCCGAAAATTAGAAAAGGTAAAATCTTTTTAGATATTGTAAAGTGTTTTTGGATATTGATCTAACTTTAGGGAGGAATTTGGAATTCTCTCAAATATTTATATTACTATTCAGTTATTTTACTTCAGTCTTAACACACAGACTTAATTTAATAAAATAAAAATATGTATTAAATGATTGATAACCATCTCCATAGGCCCCATCCAATAAAAGGATCTTTAATTAACATGTGTTTTTTTCTTACAAAAGAAAAAAGAAAAGAAAAAAATAGCGTTTCTATTTATAATAAAAACATAGTGTTTCTATTTGAAAGTACAATTTAAGGGTAAAGTCGTCAAAATATCATTACATGCAAATCAAAAGGATAAACTTTTTTCTTTTTTCCAAGTAAAAAGAATAAACTTTTTACTGTGGTCAAAAACAAAAGTTAATGTTAGTGATATATCATAATCAATAGAGCCAATATTAGGTAATGAACATATCAAGATACACATAAATACACCAATGGTATGGCGTGTGGATGTTCCATTAGAATACAATCATCCTACTTCTCACATTAAAGTTCATAAAAATTATGTTTCATCATTCATCTATTATTTTAATACACAAATTTTTGGTTCGACTAACTATACATATTAACATCCACTTTGCGCATTATAATTCAATGTATGATTTTTTTAGATTTAGTTTATCAAAAGTTTAACATGAGAGTTGTTATATTGCACTTCAACAATATACAAATAGTTGCACCTAATAATTCTTCAATATATGTGTATGTTTAGTATAAATATGTATATATAATCAAGGAAGTAAATATTGATAATATGTATGATATATTCCTATTATTTTTTTATATTTTTAGGTGATTAATATAAAAAAGTATTTTGTAGTCACAGACATAATCTGATTACTAAATGTAATAGTCAAAATATGCTTAAAATACAAGAGGCTTAATTCCAAAATGTGGCAAGATTGAAGAAATCCTTATGATCTTTATATATATATATATATATATATATATATATATCTCTTAATATTTTAATGATATTTATGATCTTTAACCAATATTTTTGTAAATTTAGATTTTCAATATGTTTTCGAGACTGGTATTTATTTATTTATTTATTTTTTGTGTATAATCCATAAACTATCTATCCCTCAAATATGATATAAATTACACAACAATTTTTGAATCTCAGTTATTCAAAAAATAATTAGTTAATTACACCTCTGATTCAATGGGTGTGGGCTATAAAAATATTCATATTGATTTTAGTAGTTTGATTGCGTAAAAATTTAAAAATTTAAAAATAAGTAGAAAATTAAAACCATGACCTGCGCGTGATTGTGACTTCAATTTTTGTGACCACGCCAATACCTCTTTGTAGCGGTGGGCATCTGCAAGCCAATCGAACCATTTTTGACTGGGGTAGGTCATGTCATGTCTTAAAAAGATATCCATGATAGTTGAGTTAAAAATTATACTAGGTCGTGTTAGGTTGAAAAATTTTTGTTCTAACCCAATCCAACAAATTTGGAAGGGATGCAAATTAATGATAGCTACATGTGTTTCTAGTTTTTAGGTTTTAGTTTGTTTTTTTTTTTTTTTTTTTCTTTATGAATATTTTGTTTATAATATTAAATAATTTAAACTTTTAATTATAATCATTTTATGGAGTATCTTTATTTGTATTCGTTTTATGAGTTGAACTTTTATTTATAATCATTATTTGTAATGTTTGAATTTATATGCAATAATGTAATATCAAAAATGTTATTTGTAATCATTGAAAACTTTTCAATATTTTAATTAATATTTATCTCGATCAACTCAATTTAACCTAATCCGATTATCCATTGATTAGGTTAAAAAATTATATTGAATTGAGCTAAATTAAAAAATTTTCAATTCAATTTGTATCAAATTAAAAGAATTTTGACTCAATCGAACTCAACTCAACAAACATCCAACCTTACCTCCTCTGCATTTTATTTGCCAATTTGACATTGTGCTGTAATTTCTTTAATTCTCACTGTATACAACTTTAGGGTACCCTGGCTAGTCCGGTATTTAAGGATACGCAAATCAAGATTATATATTAAAATAACAAAAATTTTCATATTCCAGAATTGCCATCGAAGTGGATAACGATCGACAGAAGAAATATAAAATTATTTAAGCCTTGAGATTAGGGACCCTTTTGTAATTTCACTCTCAAAATGACAAAAATTAAAAGCAGCCGCTGACTGATCGTCTCGACCGGCAGATTGTTTCGGTTTCGGGCTTTTTAGCCAACGGCTCGTGATGTTTTATGATTAAAAAACAAAAATTCTCATTGGGAAAATCAACGGCTGTTGTTTAGTGATTTTAATATAGATTTGTTAAAATCGTCAAGTATTGATTCCCGTGAAGATAGAATCATAGAATAAAATAGTTTAAGCTTAAATCCAAACTTAAAATGCTCTCCTAAACTAACCGGTTGTTTTTTTTTTTTTTTTCACTTATGAATGAATTATATTGAATTATATCTATTAATTATTTTTAATGATCAAATCATTTAAAATTATCAAAAAATAATTAAAAAAATAAAAGATTGTTTATTTTTTTATTTAAAGATTAAATAATACTACTGAAGATTGAAGATTAAATAATAATTAAAATCTAAAATCTAAATAACATATATATATTTTTTAATGTTTAAATACATAGAAATCTTTTTTTTTTTTAACTAAAATTATCTGAAAACTAGTAATTTGATATTTATATAATTTTATTATTAATTGTTATGCAACTTCATTTAATATAATATAAATAATTATAATAAATTATTTAATAAATACTAAAACACTTTGATATATATAAATAATATTTTTATTTATAATTAAAATATGATTAATTAGTATAATAAAATATTTTTAAATTATATAAATAAATAAATTATTATAGTAAAGTAAATTAAATTTATATATTGCAATAAAAATAAACAAAATATTCTTAAGTTGAATTATTATTGCAACAAAAGTTGAAATTGTAAAGTAATATATATTTTAGTCATTACAATATTTCGTTAATTGCATTTAAAAAGAATTTATATAATATAAAATTATGATGAATTTGGAAATATATTATTTTGAGAATGATAGATTTGAAACAATATATTTAAAAAACTATTAATTTGACATTCAAATAAAAGTTAAAAATTGTAACTTTTTCTTTCAATGATTTGTGGATGGTTTTAAATGGTTTAATTATTTAAAAAAAAATCACTTAATAATTGTAATTTAGACCTATTAAATGAAAAGTGATAAAAAAGAACGACTCCTAAGAATTTGTAACTTTTCACTTAATTGTAAATCACTTAAAAATATTTAAATGATTATATTCTAGATCTATCTTTTTAAAATAGCATATTTTTAAATTAATCCTAATTTTATGTTACTCAAATTTTCTTTTCATTTTTTTCCTTGATACTTATAAAAAAATATATTTGAAAAGAAAAATTTAAATACATCTCATTCTAAATTGTCTTAAAATTCAACTACTATATTTTAATTTATAATTTAAACATTTATATTTATAGTTACTTTTTTAAATATATTAATATATTTAAATATATAAATATGGCTAATGCTACTATATTTTAATTATGAATAAAATATTATTAATATGTATATAATAATATTTTATAGCTTATTAAATTATTTATTTTCAATTATTTATAGTAAATTAATTAAAATTACATAACAACAAATATTAAAAATAGTATAAATATCAAAATACTAGTTTTCAAACAATTTTAACTTAAAAGATAAATAAGTTTACAATATATTCATAGATAAAATAAAAAAAATAAAAAAAATAAGTTATTCAGATTTCAGGTTTTAGTCACTATTCAGTCTTTAACGAATTATAATACTATTCAGTTCTCACACATTTAAAAAAAAAAACCCTAATATTTTAAGGTAATCTTGCAACACATAAGCATTATAATTAAGGAATTGTTGAGATTTGATTACTTTTTCATATTTAATTTTTTAACAACCAATCACATGTTTTAAAAGGATAAGAAAAAAGTATAGTTTAAAAGAGAACTAAATTCTTTGAATACTAATCTATACACTTGACATGATTATGATATGTGATAAAGTGTTTTATTCAATTTGAAAATTATGTTGATGGATGGCATGTAGATGAATATGAGGGACATGGATTTTTTTTTTTTGCCCCAAATTATAAGTGGATTCTAAAGAATGTAACAATTTTGAAAATTTACAATGAATTGTTCAAATACAGGTGAATGATAAAATTAAGGGATAATCCCAATATCCCCCCTGTAGTTTGACGAAATAGCTAAAATTCTCCCTGTAGTTTGATGGAATAGCTAAAATCTCTCCTTACTTTAAAAATAGCTAATATCCCCCCTCTTGATTTTCAAAATAGATAAAAAAACCCCCTGTAATTTATTAAAATACCCAAAAAACCCCTTACCGTTAATTTGCACGTTAAAGTCAACGGTTGATCGTTATCTAAAAGGAAAAATCCCAATATCCCCCCTATAGTTTGACGAAATATCTAAAATCTCCCCTTATTTTAAAAAATCGCTAAAATCCCTCTTACTTTAAAAAATCACTAAAATCCCTCTTTATTTTAAAAAATCGCTAATATCTCCCCTCTTGATTTTCAAAATAGATAAAAAAAACCCCTTGTAATTTATTAAAATACCCAAAAAAACCTCTTACCTTTAATTTGGACGTTAAAAGTTAACGGTTGACCGTTATATGAAAGGGTAAAACTGTCAAAATAAAATAAAAATAAAAATATTAATATTTAATAACATGATAATTTAATATTAAAAAAATTAAAAAAAAATTAACCGTCTATCTCTAAAATGGACGATGATGATCAAAATTACTAAAAAAATTTAAAATTTTAAATTTTAAAAATATTAATAATTTTTAAAAAATTACGTCCACCATCCATCATATTGATGGACAGTGGATATAATCCAAAAAAATTTTAAAAAAAATAAAAAAAATTAATACTTAAACACATTCTCTCTCTACTTATCACTCTCTCTTCTTCTTCTTCTTCTTCTTTATCTATTTCGTCTTCCGGTGGTGGGTGGACGGACTCTCTTCTCTCTTCTTCTTCTTCTTCTTCTTCTCTCTCTCTCTCTTCTTCTTCTTCTCTTAGCTATGGTCTCTGTCAACATGGAGATTGTAGGTGTCTGGCGAGGATACCATTGGGTCTCCTTCATCAGAAACTAGGGGTGGTCCGACGAAAGAGACCAAAACTAGTCTCCACGTGATGGAGACCAGATCTAGTCTCCGTGGAGACCAAATCGGAGATTCTAATCTTCGATCTAGTCTCCACGGAGACCAAATCTGGTCTCCATTACGTGGAGACTAGAACTGGTCTCCACGCGACGGAGACCGTTTGGTCTCCTTCGCTGGACCACCCCTGGTTTCCGATGAAGAAGACCCAATGGTATCCTTGCCGAACACCCCCAGTTTCCATGCCAACGGAGACCATAACCGAGAGAAGAAGAAGAAGAGAGAGAGGAGAAAAAGAAGAAGAAGAGAGAAGAGAGTCCCTCCACCCACCGTCGAGAGATGAAGCAGATAAAAAAGAAGAAGAAGAATAAGAGAGAGGAAGAGAGAAAAAAGAGAGAGTGATAAGTAGAGAGAGAATGTGTTTAAGTATTAATTTTTTTATTTTTTTTAAATTTTTTTGGATTATATCCACCGTCCATCATATTGATGGACGGTGGACGTAATTTTTTAAAAATTATTAATATTTTTAAATTTTAAAATTTTAAATTTTTTTAGTAATTTTGATCACCACCGTCCATTTTAGAGATGGACGGTTAATTTTTTTTTAATTTTTTTAATATTAAATTATCATTTTATTAAATATTAATATTTTATTTTTATTTTATTTTGACAGTTTTACCCTTTCATATAACGGTCAATCGTTAACTTTTAACGTCCAAATTAAAGGTAAGAGGTTTTTTGGGTATTTTAATAAATTACAGGGGGTTTTTTTTTATCTATTTTGAAAATCAAGAGAGGGGATATTAGCAATTTTTTAAAATAAAGGGCGATTTTAATAATTTTTTAAAGTAAGGGGGATTTTAGCGATTTTTTAAAATAAGAGGACGATTTTAGCTATTTCGTCAAACTACAGGGGGGATATTGAGATTTTTCCTTTCAGATAACGATCAACCTTTGATTTTAACGTCCAAATTAACGGTAAGAGATTTTTTGGATATTTTAATAAATTATAGGGGAATTTTTATCTCTTTTGAAAATCAAGAGGGAGGATATTAATGATTTTTTAAAGTAAAGGAGAATTTTAACTATTTGATCAAACTACAGGGGGGAACTTGGGATTATCCCTAAAATTAACGTATATCAAAAATTGTAAAGCATGACGATAAAATGTACGAAAGCAATAAAGGTGCACGTTACAGATAAAACTTTTCTATCAAGTATTTAGTTGGTTAAATGATACACCTGTCATCTAAATCTCATTCTCTAGTGGAAATTACAAAAATATTCCAAAAAGATAATAAGAAATCAATTTTAACCAATATATATACATATATTTATTTTTAGTCACAAACGAAATTTTATTCGTTTTTAGGTTCTTTGCATTTCACATAATATTTCACACAGATAAAATGTTTGCAATATTTACTATGTGAAATATTATACAAAAAAGTAAAAATAAAAATGAATGAAGTTTTGTTGTGATTTAAAACAAATAAATTTTTTCCAATTAAAAATGAATTTAGTTTTTATTTTGAACAAAAATAAATGTTTTCCCTTTATTCTACGTGATATAACAGTGATTATAAGGAATATATTGATTGTGACAACATGAGAAATATCATACAATATTGAAAACTTATTTATGAAAAAATTGTGATAATTTTTTGAAGTATAATAGTATTCCATGTAAATGGACAACAACCTTATGATAAAAGCTGCTGTCCAACCCATGATCATATCAAAAGTCATAAGCTCTAAAGCTATATTCAAATAATATGATGTATAAATTATTAATATTTTATAAATCATGAGATGATATTATAATTAATATGATATTAATAGTTTATATATTATATTATTTAAATATAAATTTAGATAAAAATTTCAAAATCCAACTCTTTTTTTCTTTTTCTTTTTTTTTAACTTGAACACCCGACATTGCTCTTTTCCTTTTCAATCGAAAAGATTCTTTAAATTTTCATTTGCATCCGGTGCACAATATAATTACTGGAAAACATCAAGCAACGTGGGACCAACAAAAGCGCAAAGTGGAAGGGTTGGGGGACAGGGAAGAAGACCATTGAAAGCGCCAAGGTCCCAATGTACTTGCGGATCATGTGGCGGCTCAAAATGCTTTCCCTTTTTGAACATCGTTGCTCCTTGTGACATGTGTCCTTTTTTAATTGAAAAAAAAATCACATGGATCACACTCCGCTTTGACAACAAGTTTGGGAGTCAAAGGTGCACCAATCCATTCTTCTATTCTATCCTTGGTTTGAGATAGGAATGTAATTGACCGGGCACGATGTAGGAACAAGGTTCCAATCCTCGTCTTCGATATCCCAATGTCATGACTAATGAGAATTCCTTTATTATGTTGTGGTGATGGGCAATTCACATTTCAAACAGAGTTCATCCCATGTTTTTACTTCTTAATACATTTAATGAGATATCATGCATTTTCTTTTTTAATTTTATTGAATGAGATAAGAAAGGGATGTAGATTTGATAACTATTTCCTCCATACAAACATCTAACTAATTTTCTTGTAAGATTTATATTAATTGATATCTATATTAAAATATACTAACTAAGTAAGATAAAGATCATATATCATTAAAATTTATGCACCACCCTCTAATAGAAATGATTAAGTATCTTTCTTAATCCTAAGAAGTCAAGAGTTTAAATCATTTCACTCGTCAAAGATGTGAATAGTTTTCTATGAATTTAATTCCTCCTCTCTTACTATAAAAAAAAAAAGAGATGAAAACTAATTATGAAATGCGGAAATGCAAATGTAAGAGTGGATGAAATAATCTAATTTTGACATAAACTATAGGAAATTCAATGAGCTAAGCTACATAATTAATTTTACCTTTTATTTTAAATTTAGATTTTAACATTAGAGTTCTTAAAATTTCTAACAATATTTCATTCTTATTTCTTGGGATTAAAATCGTGTTAATAAGGTATTTTTTTTTAATAGTACCTAAAATGCTTTTTGGACAAAATTAAATAGTAATGCAAAAGTTATGTTTGGAGCAACAAGTTCTTTTAACATGTATAAGAAAATCAAGAAGAAGAAGAGAGAGAAGGAAAATATGTAAAAACTAGGAAAAAGAAATATCACATCTTACTTAGGTGGTTAAGTGCCACCGCATCCTTCAAAAAGTTGAGAGAGTAGTTTCCACTGAATGCATATTGTAACTTAGGGGTCATTTGTTTTTTTATCTAAAGACTGAATAGTGCCGTTGAAGACTAAAGACTGAATAGTGACTGAAATCTGATAAACATGTTTTTTTTTTTTTTTCCTTACTTCTAAATGTATAATAATCATGTTTGTTTTTTAAAATTAAAATTGTCTGAATACTAACAATTTGACATTTATATCCTTTATTATTAGTTGTTAAGTAACTTTATTTAATATGATACAAACAATTACAATAAATTATTTAACAAATATTAAAATATTTATATATATATATAATATTTTGATTTATTATTAAAATAAGATAAATTATTATAGTAAAGTCAGTTAAATTTATATATTCAAATAAAAATCAACAAAATGGTCTTAAATTGAATTACTACTACAACAAAAATTGAAATTGTAAAGTAATATACACGATAACAGATTCGATAACAAAAAAAAAAAAAAGACTTTGAGGTTCTATTATATATCTATAACAGATTCGATAAAAACTTTGAGATAAAAAAATCAAAAGGAAAAACAAGAGGAGAAACTTTGAGGTTTGGTTATACATAAACAAATTTTCATCAATATACATAAACCAAAAACATTAATAATACAGTGAAGCTTTAACAAATAAACACATATATAGGTTACTCCACAAGTAGATTAATAAAAAAAATCAATAAAGATTCTTATCAAAATTTGATTGAAGAAATATAGCAATCAAGCTATAGGAAAATTTGATATTAAGATTTTTAGGGTTTTTATTTTTTGAATATTGTTTGTTAAAGCATTAAAAGAAATTTGTATAGTGTAAAACTAGGATAAACTTGGAAATATGTTATTTTAGGAATGATAAATTTGGAATAATATATTTATAAAATCATTAAGTGATTTTGTATTAAGTGAAAAGTCAAAAAATGTAACTTTTTTTTAAGTGATTTTTGGGTTGTTTTAAGTGGTTTGACCACTTAAAAAAACAAACAAAATCTCTTAATTGACCTAATTAAGTATCATTAAGTGTTAAGTGGCAAAAACAAACAACCCCTTACTTGGATAGCTTTATCCTTTATTGTAGAAATAATATCTCATTTATGGGAGTCGATATCCGAACCGTACAAGTAATGTTTGATGTCGATAGGTTTTGATAAACCTCTAACTCATTTAGTATTCGTTTCAAAAAACAAAACCTATAAGAGGACTTTAAAGAGAGTACATAAAAATGAGAAAAAAATTGAAATAGAAAGAGAACATAGATTCAAAAACTAAAATAAATATAAAATATAAAAACGAGATATAAACCTATAAAATGAAGAAAGAGTTGCGTCCTCGGAGACGTATGTTTATTTGTTTTTATTTTTGCCCTGTTTTCAACTTGTTCTAAGTATTCTTCTAGTTTCAAGCTTTCTTCTTGTTATTTGTATTTTCTTGTTTTTAAGTTTTAATTTATAAAATTTAAACAGTCTTAAAAATGTAAACATGAAATTACTTAACATACAACTTGGAAGGGCATTTTCACTACCAGCAATTGAAATCATATCATAACTAGACAAACCAAATCATGAATTCGAACAATAAATAAGTCTTCTTCTTTTTTCTTTTTTCTTTTTTTTTCTTTGATGAAAAATCACATTTTTAGGAGGAGAATGTGAGAATTGTGTGAAGAGAATCGGTGAATGAAAGAGGAAAAAGAAAAGATAAAAGAAAGAGAAAACCCTTTCCTCCTTAATGAGTGGTATTTTTAGCACTTCAAATATCTTCTTGTTATAAAGCGTAGTCATCATTCTCACAAGAGGGGTTGAAAATGATGTCTTTCCAACCATTTCAGTATATATAATATAAGGGATATTATCATTTCAACCCATTTGAAACTATATCACACGTTTTCCCCCTTGGTTATGAAATCGATGCATTACCCCATATTTTGGACTGTATTACACATATCACCAAATCATCAGTATCTAAGCACAAACCTCCATCACCAACCCTCTATAACCACCATAACCACAAAAGCTAACCAAATATAGGCCTTATAAGACCACAATATATGCACCCAGATGGTTCAAACGAGATTTGGTTCCAACGTTGGCCAAATTGATTTCTTTTTCTTCTTCAATTTATTATTATTATTATTATTGTTGTTTTATTTTGTTATTTTGAACTCCACCATCCATCTCACAAATGGATGTCCGAGATCTTTCTTTTTCTAATAACTATCTATTTTCTTAATTTTAATTACTATTTATTTTAATTATCCATCTCAAAAATGGATGATTGAGATCTATTTCTTATTTTATTTTAGTTAAAATAAAAAATAAAATGTTTTAGGATATTTTGATCTTTATCTACATTTTGTAATGGTTGACTATTATTATTATTATTATTTTGTTAAAGGGACCAATTTGATGATTTTTTCATACTTTAGAGATGATGGAGATCATAAAAGGATTCATAAGTAAAAAAGTAATATTTTGTCAAAACATAGGGATGAAGATAAAAATTACCCTTATTTTGAATCAAGTGAATGAGTAGTGCTAACACTTACACTAATAAAACAACATTGCAATTTGTTCCTAAATTAGTATTATTCTTTTTAATGCAATATTTGAATTGAACAAAAACTTGTATATTTAAAATTTATTAAACAATCTATATTAGATTGGATAGAATTAAATTTATTCATATTCCTAAAAAAATAAAATTATGTGAAAATATTTTTAAGTAAAATTAAATTATTTAAATTAAATTTTAAGTAAAAATATATATTTGAAAATGGTTTAAGGAAATAAATGTTTAAAATTAATTTTCAGTAAATAAGTGTATTTAAAATCAAGGTTGAGTTAAGATTGATATTTTTGAAGTCAATTTTTTTTTTAATAAAAAATAATATATCATGAAAGAAATTGATATTTTAATTAACTTTAAATTAAATTTACAATAAATAGAATATTAAATTGTCGGATAAATAAACAGAATTTAATTAAAAAATGGTAAATGACATTAATTTACCCTGAGCTTTTACTTTATGACTTAAAATTTAGCTTTTAAATTTAATCATACAAACAGCTTATGTTGGTGATCATTTTGCTTTTACATTTAATCACACAAACAACTTATGTTGTTGATCACCATTAGACGCAATGGTTGAAAGCAATTGACCTACCACGTAAAATAATAAATTTAAAATGATCTCAAAATTTTTGTGAATCACATATTTACCTAAAGGCCAATTTTGAAATAACCCCATAATTTTTAATATCTATATACTACCCAAATTAAAATTAAATATGATAAAATAAATTGAACTCCGTCATCAATAACGAAGATATCCTTCATGAATTGGAGAAGGTTTGAGGCTGAGATCTCCTCTTTGCAAGGACAATGGAGTGTTTTTCATTTTTTTTTCTTTTGAAAAAAACTATACTAAATGACTTTTTATTTAATAAGAAATGAGTTAGACTATATTAACTTAAAAATTTGACTTTAAACAGTGATTTTAATATTCATCTATCTATCTTCACCTAATTCAATGGTTATTATCCACCTTGAATTTATTTATTTTGTTCACATTTGGATTGGATGAAAATGAATAAACAATATTAAAGTTAGCTTTTTAAGTCAAATTTTTAAGTATATAACCTAACATGTAACAATATATTTTAATTAATTTATTTGGTAATCAATCTTCAAATCACTCAATCTTGGCAACAAGGCTCTCTCATATATAACTTTGTTAAATTACACATGTGATAATGATTCTTTTCAGTTTCATTAAATCCTTTGAAAAAAAGACATCTAAGTTCCCACCCACTTTTTGGCCTTTTCAAATGCTTATAAGATAAAAGATAAACTTTTATTATTATTTTTTAATACTACAGTTAAGCTCCTATCTTTGACCTCTTGCAAAAAAAATTACTTGACTAGGAAACTTCTTGGTTCATTAAAAAAAAAAAAGATTTTAAATAATAATAAATTCGTTTTAGAATGTAGGCAACTATATAGCATGAAAGAAACTCTTCATTCATTTTATTAAAATATATTCTCTTAGAAAAGGGTCATACTTGTCGATTTTGTTGCTTTATAAAAACAAAGAATCCATCACTCAACAAGTAGATTTGTGACTTCATTATTTTAACTAATCTTGGCGTTATAGAAGCAAATGATGGACAACCTAAAAATATGGAATACAATGATAACTTTTCTATATGAGACAATAAGATATATATGTTTTAGGTTATTTTCTAACTAATAAAATTGATAGGGAAAATTTTTTGTTCGATTAAGTTTTTGAATGAATCATTATTAATTTATAATTACTGTATTTAGGATATAGGCCAAAAGTTAAGAGTGACCTAAACATTAAAGAACTTATCATTTTTGTCACATTTTAATCAGTTTACCATTTGTATTTCGTGATATTTATTTTTATTTTTAATAAAATTATCATTTAAAAAATTAACAAAACCACGAAAATAACCACACATGATAAAATTAACTGAATTCAAAATTCAAAACAAATAGATCATTAATAAATGAGCATATACTTGGGACGCAAACTCATTAGGGACATCTTTAGAGTCAATAGAGATTGATCTTGTGGCGAATTCTAAAATTAATATTTGGAGGGGCACTTTAAAAAATTGATAATAATGTTAAAAATAACTAAAGTTATAGTAGTCGAATATGAAGTTTTTTTAGGTTGATTTCTAAATAATCCCCATAAGCTTTAGAATAATTAAAAATAAAAATAAATAATACACTTAATTATACATATATAATCTTACAATTTAAAAATCCTTATAAAGCATGAGGAAAAAATGATTTTTTATTTGTGATGATAATATAATGTTAATTTGACGATCAAATTATGTAAACTTTATATTTAAATTAGAAATTAAGTTTTTGTTAGAAACAAAATTTAAGTAGATATAACATAATATATTTGTCATGCAAAAGAGTTTTTATATCACTTTATTGGTTACAAACAGATATAAATTATTAGAATAATTTAAAAATATAAAATAAAAATGAAATCATCATTATACTTTAGGAAATTAGACATAATGAATTAAAATTTATATTTCATAATTTTAAGATTCATTGATTTGATTTTCAAGTCAAGTTGAAGATATTAATATTATACTTAGAATATCTTAGAAGATATTAATATTTCAATAAAAATGATAAATCCATATTTAAGGAGTCGTTTGTTTTTTTATCTGAAAACTAAACAATATTACTGAAAACTGAAGACTGAATAGTGACTGAAACATAAAATCTGAATAACATGTTTATTTTTTTTCTTTACCTCTGAATATATTATAAACTTGTTTGTTTTTTAAAGTTAAAATTGTTTGAAAATTAGTAATTTGATGTTTATACCCTTTTAACTAGATGAGATGTATTTAGACTTTTCTTTTCAAATATATTTTTTGTAACTATCAAGAAAAATTTTTTTTTGAATAATATAAAATTATGATAAAATTGAAATTATGTTATTTTAGGGAGGATAGATTTGGAATACAAATTTTAACTGTCATTAAGTAATTTGCAATTAAGTGAAAAATTAAAAATTCTTATTTTATTTTTTTAGTTATTTTTGGATAATTTTAAGTGATTTGATCATTAAAAAAAAACAAACGAAAACAACTTAATATGTACAATTTAGCACTATTAAATTTTAAGTAAAAAACAAATAACTCCTAAATTTACTTTTTATAATATATGTTATTATAATAAAGATTCTAATAAATAATGAATAAATGTTTGAATAAAAATAAAAAAATAATAAAATTAAATATTAATAAAGATAAGGATAGAAAATTAAAATTAATAAAATAATAAATCTACAGTTTACTTTTGTAATTAATGTATTTACGGATATGTGTAAAAAATTTAAAAAAAATCTTGTAAAATAAAATATAAAAAAAAATAAATTTTTGAAAAATTCGCAGGGGTCACTTGTCCTCCCCTCACCATGCGTTGGGTCCATGGATCGATCCCTACCATTTTGTTATAAAAAGTGAGAGTAACAACAAACATTTATTCAACTTTACAATTGAAGTTCAGATTTTTAGTACAAACCTGTTTGAATATAACCAAGAAACAGCAAAATCACATGGGTTACCAGTTGTTCGATTTTTGCAGATTGGGAGGTGACTTGTGAGGGAGACGTTCATGTTCATACTCATGCTCGTTGCTGATGTGGGCTCCGTCTTGGTTGGGTCGGAGGCCCAATAAAAACCAAATGACCAAACAATTCAAGCCCATCAAAGAATAAATGTATATTAGAAGTACTGGGGAAAATTTTTATATATTTATTGTTATTTAAAGCTTAGAGTATCTCCAATACAAAAATGAATTGTGATTAAAAAAAAGTTATCATGTCATCAATATCAAGAGAATATGGTTCATATATGACACAAATATGACTTCATCGACAATCAAGTTAAAAAATATTTTCCAATGCATCCATTTAAAATGCACACTTTAATGAGGTGTTAAATTTTTTTTTAACCACACTTTAATGAGGCAGTGAAGATGGAGGGTGGTGATTTGCTGAAACTGTAGAGGAGGGGTTGGAGAGAAAAAATGCAGGAGGTGGTGGGGTGATATAAAAAATTAACTTGATTAGTCAGCAATAAATGATTATCTAATAGATCATCTGAAAGTAGAGGGTCATATTGACATTGTCTATTGTTTTTTTTTTACCACATTAGCTTGACAATTGAGAGTGATTGTTGCATTGGAGAAATTTATTTTAAAACAATGTTCATTTGTCATATGTGTCATTCCATTTTTTGACAATCCATTTCTATATTGAAGATGCTCTTAGTCTTTTAAATTGGTTCCTATATGACACAAATATCAGAATATGGTTCCTATATGACACAAATATGACTTGATAGACAATCAAGTTAAAAAATGTTTTCCAATGCATCTACTTAAAATGCACACTTTAATGAGGTGTTGAATTTTTTTTTAACCACACTTTAATGAGGCAGTGAAGATGGAGGGTGGTGATTAACTGAAACTGTAGAGGAGGGGTTGGAGAGAAAAAATGCAGGAGGTGGTGGGGTGATATAAAAAATTAACTTGATTAGTCAGCAATAAATGATTGTCTAATAGACCCTCTGAAAGTAGAGGGTCATATTGACATTGTTTATTATTTTTTTTGTATCACATCAGCTTGACAATTGAGAGTGATGATTGTATTGCAGAAATTTATTTTAAAACAATGTTAATTTGTCATATGTGTCATTCCATTTTTTGACAATCCATTTCTATATTGAAGATGCTCTTAGTCTTTTAAATTTTAGAAGTTCTCCAAAATGGTCTCTTAAGTAGGTTAGGCGAACTTCAACAATGCATATATAGTTTATTTTTTTTTATTTTTTGAAAGAGCATATATAGTATTTTATTAGATTAATGTACCAAATTGAGATAGAGGCATATAACAAATCAACGTACCAAATTGGGAAACCAACATTACCTTTTACTAACAATTAATTTCTTACCGTTATTGAAAATCCATTATATTTAACTTTACCGTTGATCATACTTGATTAGGGAAAAATTCATTTATCATGCCCTTATCAAGTTTAAAAAATAACTAAAATACCATTAAATTAAATGAATATGAAAACAAAGTTTAGATTTCCACTGTCCATGTAGAGTCAAAAGATAAAAATACTCCTGTACCATTAAAATTGACTAACTTTGACTAATAGAATAAGGTTGATTTGTTAGTAAACTAAAAATTTGGTTCCGCTTGTCAGTAACTATATCTCGAGTAGCTAATTTGGAATTTACTTTTTTAGTAATAATGTTATATTGCTAATGTTCTTGTCAAGTTATTTAGCAAGTTAATTTAAAACAGTCATATATTAATTATATTATTTGAGTCATAAATTTAGATAAAGTTTTTGACAACATAAGATTATTCTACTTTTAAATATAAGCATAATTATCTAGCAAACAACTCATTTACCCCGTCATGTTAAAAAGCTCAATTACCAGCATACCAAATATAGTTTAAATATTCCATAAATGATATAAAAAATCTATAAAAATAATTAACAAGAAACAATAATAAAAACAAAGTTTAAGTATAATAAACGAATATTTGGTAAATACATATTTGATCAATTTTGTAATTATATAGTAAATTTTATTAATTATAAAATATGATTACATATTTAGTAATTAAAAATATATTGTATTTAAAAATTAAAAATTATATTAAAATTTTCATAATTAATAAATTATATAGTAAAATTTATTTATTAAAAATTGATATATGAATAAATAATAAATGAATTTGAGGAGGGGTCGGGACAAGGACAAGGACAACTAATCCCACACTCATCTAGTTTCTAAAACAGATTTTAAAATCAATCCCATTTTATCCAAGCGTTAGCCTTATTCACATTTGTTCATTTGCTTGTCTATCGGCATTTTTGCCTTCCGCAATGCAAATATGCAACTAATGAATTAGAATCACAAGCCACGATATGTCACATAATTGATACACATCTGAACATTTGTTGAGACCTCAGCTGAAAAAACAAATTAAAATAATAAAAGGACAGATACAAGACTACCACAAGGACAGATATTGTTACAATATATATACCAGTGCTTCCCAATTCTCCAATGTAATATCTTTGACCTCTCTATAAATACATGCCCATCATAGAAACCCAAAAGTGTGTTCCTCACATCACATGATTATACCACTATTTGGCCTACAAAAAATTGTCAGCAAATTATTATCTCATACTGATAAAGTACGGGATGGATCATGAACATATAAAAGAGGGTATATACACCCATAATGTGATTTATTTTAATAGATGTAATAAAGAATGCATGCCATTAGAATATCTCGTGCAAGCTAGAAAAAGGGGGATGGATATTATAAGAATCAATAGTACACGAATATCCTACTTCTTGGGAGTAGTCATCAAAGTCGTGTTACTAAAGTCTTATCAGAAAATCAAAATCAAAAAAAGAAAAAATAATAATAATACACAAGTCAGTTGGAATTTCTCAAATGCTAAAACTCAAGTGATTAGCTCAAGCAACTGGGTTTGAATTTTGGCCAAAGCATTGTTCTTGACTAGCGATTTGATGGGTTACTTTACCCATTTCTTCTTCTCAATTAAATCTAAACTCACTGGTTTAACTAGGGGTGGCAATTCGGGTTGATGTGTCTGGTTGGATATAATCCGAACCCGATCCGATAATTTTTGACACAACCCGAACACGACCCAATAAGGAAACGAGTTGAATCCCCTCAATCCGAACACGACACGATTACTAACGGGTCAACCCGTTAATGACTCGTTTAACCGATACGTTAATAACTCATTTAACTGACACGAATAATAACTCGTTTAATCGACCTATTTATGATTTATTTAATGATAGTTAATACATTTAAATTTTAATATAGATATAATAAAAAATAAAATTAAAATAAATATATATAAGACGTAAAAAATACAATTATCTACAAATACAATCCATACCATAAAAATACAAATGTTTACAAAGATGATTATAAAAATATTTTACAAATATAATTCTTTGTATTAAAAAAAATAATAATAAATAAATTTTTTTTTGATGTAGTCTTTTATAATAGAAAAACAATATCAAGCGTTGATTACATTCACCAAACTAAACTTGTCAAAAGATAATAATTAAAAGTTAACTAATTAGGAAATTATACATTTATACATAAAAAAAATAGTTTAACAAATATTTTATTAAAACCAATAAAAGTTTATTACTACATGACAATTTGTGATGAGATGAAGTTTAGAGACTTTTGTTTATGTTAGGGTTTAAACTTTGAAGGATATATATATATATATCTACCACTAAAATTACATAATTATCCCTCCAAAATAAAATTATTTTTCTACTCTTATTTAACGGATCAACCCGTTACTCGTTAAATAGAATCCGAATCCGACCCGATAATTAAACGGATTAGACGGGTTGACCCGTTTATTTACCCAACCCATTAATACTCAATCCTAACCCGTAATAATCGTGTCGGTTTCGTATCGACCCATCATATCGGGTTCCAAATTGCCAGCCCTAGGTTTAACCAACAAAACTTATCCATATTTTGATTATATTCATTAAGTTTATAATTAACTAATTTATTCTTCAAGTATTTCGATCATATCAAGATAAATGATTAAGCTGTTAATATCGTTTCATAAGATGTTCAAATTTATATAATAATAATAATAAGTTAGTTAGAATTTCATACGTTTTTCGTAATAGATGTCAATTATTATTTGTTATATGAAGTAGGATTAAATGCAAAATCCTCCCCTTTAATTTAAGCTATTTTTGGGTGGATAGAGAATGGTTTTGCTGAAAACCCTCCCCTCAATTATATTTATAACTGCAATTAGTGTTTTATTAAGTTTACTTGAGTTGACTATTTTAAAAGACAATTACACACTTACATGTTTATAAAAGTCTGTTATATTCTAAGTTGACCTTATTCCTTTTAAAGCTGATATCGAATGGAATAAAAAATTTATGATGAAAACTATTCACAAAAATTTAAAATGTGCTTAATAACCTAATGAAAAATCCCATGTGCCTCAAGCTCTAATTTTTGCCATTTCACTCTGTAGCAACAATATCTCCAGAGATTTTTTTGTTTGATCAGATTTTTTAACTAGTTATTACTGAATTTTGTAAATTGAAATTTGGAAAAATTAAAAAATTCTGAAGAAATATATAATAATAATAATAATAATAATAATAATATGTTCAATTTAGGTAAGCAAGAATCCCTATTTATTTTATTCTATATAAAAAAAAAAAGATTCCCTATTTATTGAGACATTGGTAGGGTGTGTTTTCATCTCTTTTTTCTGTTATATCATTGTCACTGACCTTCTTGACAGAAAGCATGTGTACTTATCAATACAATGTCTAGTGTCTGGTGCTGTCTCCATTACACTCTATTGTTTTTCTGTCATGTGGGGTGTTCTTGGAAGGGAAAAAGATTCGTATACTACTCATTCAAAATAAAAGGCAAAACTTTATTTTGCTTAAAAATTTAGAAAAATATCAAGTGTTAAAAGTTCTTTTAAAAATAATTCTTTTTATCTTTAATTTTTTTAAAATTCTTTAAAAAGATTCAAATCATCGACTAACTAATAGTCAACGATAATAAAATACATATAAAAAAATATTTTTACTCTTGATAATTATTAATTTTACGTAAATTATTATATTATTCTAATTAAATAATGAATTTATAAATTAAATTATCTAAAATATCTTTAAATTTAAGTTGTTAAATTACAACCTAAATGGTTTAAAAATACCGTTGGCCATCAGTTGACTAACAATTTAGATTTTTTTTGAAGAGTTTTGTAAAAATTAGGATGAAAAGAGTTGTTTTCAAAAGAACTTTAAAAACTTAATATTTTTTTAAATTTTGTGGACTCAAATGAAATTTCTCCAAAATAAAAGCCCCTTCTGAAGTGGTGGTTCAAGTAATGGAGTTGGAATCAATGCAAGCCAAAAGAGGCAGTAGTGTGATCCCTTATTCAAACAGTGGTGTGGAAACTGGTCCAAATGGACTGACACATTGCTCTTATTAGTTTGGACTAGTCCTAAAATATTTTTATCAGGAATTCACGCCGACATAAATTGATTACTTCGAGTTCAATCTTAATTATCGAACTATTATCTAATGCATACGACAAAATTACACTGTAACGTTCAAACAAATTCTTTGCTCTCACTGTGGCCATGGACATTGTGACTTATTCCTTGCTTTGCCTTTACATTACATATTTTTTTTAATAACCATGTGTATTCCAAGTTATGGCATCAAATAAATTACACATGTATTTCTTATTTGAATAAAAAATGTAGTAATATATCTTATCTTATAATTATTATTTTTAATTTAATTTTCTGTTTTTCAAAGAAAGTACACTACCATTTATTCTTTACATATCATAAGACATTTGTTTTCTCACGCCACTTGCTTTATAATAATATTTGAAGAATACCAAAACACCACATTCCAGTCTGTTTTCCACACTCCACTCTGCATGCCTATATTGACAGAGTGCTTACTTTGTTATTCCAGATTAGCAACTTATCAACATTTAAAGCTGCATATAAATTGGACATATAATTAAAGTTCTTATAGTGTCAATGCTTAGTCCTTGGAAAGAATTCTCCTCTCTTTCTCTCAGAAACCATATGTCAACTCCATTTTCTTATGCATCTCTAAAACAAAAAGGACTATGACAATATCTCATTGTTATGCTCCTCTTCATGTTCCTCCAAAGTGCTACATGTTCACCATCTTCTTCTCCATCAATCACAACATTTTGCTCTCCTGACCAAAGCATTGCTCTCCTCCATTTCAAGCATGCCTTTTTGATTGATAGTACTGCTTCTAGTTACTGTGATGGTTTTGAAGTTTCTTATCCTAAAACAGAATCCTGGAAGGAGAGCACTGATTGCTGCCAATGGCATGGTGTCACTTGTGACAGCTTAACCAGGCACGTTATAGGCCTTGACCTTAGATGTAGTTGGCTTCATGGCACTCTCTACCCCAACAGCAGCCTCTTCCTCCTCCACCATCTCATTGAACTCAACCTGGCTCATAATGATTTCAATCATTCAGAAGTTGTCATCCAAGTTTGGTCACTTCAAAAAGGTAACACATCTTAACCTTTCAACTTCCAACTTCTATGGCCTAGTTCCTCCCGAAATCTCCTACATGTCCAACTTGGTTTCACTTGATCACTCCAATAATTTTCACACTCTGAGACTTAGTGGTCACAATCTAAGACTAGATCAACACAGTTTTGATAAGCTCACACGAAACCTGACAGAACTAAGAGTTCTTGTTCTTAACACTGTGGAAATGTCTTCTATTTCACCAGGCTCCTTGCTCAACCTATCTTCTTCTTTGGTGTCTCTACATCTTCGTCAAACTGAACTGAAAGGAAAGTTCCCAAATGACATTTTCCACTTTCCATTCCTTCAGGAGCTAAATTTGTTAGGAAATGGACCATTTATAGGTCATTTGCCAGAGTCTAACTGGAGCTCTCCGCTCAGGTTTTGAATTTCTCTTACACATCTTTCTATGGAAAGGCAAATGAGCCTGAGGATCGTATACACCTACCGCATGCTATTGGTGATCTTATATACTTGGATGTATTGAAGCTTGCTAACTGTAATCTTAAAGGGTCGATTCCAGAGTCACTTTTCAACCTCACAAGATTCACTTCTATAGATTTGACAGCCAATGTTTTCAGCGGTTCAATCCCAGCCTCTATATCTAACCTTGACAAGTTAACTTATCTATCTCTTCCGCAGAATAAGCTCAGTGGTCAGTTGCCATCTTCAATATTTAACCTCACACAACTTTCTCGCATAGACTCCTTCTCAGGTACATGGCCTTTCGCATCTATTTCAACTTGTCTTGTCTAATAATTTACTGAGTGGCAGAATTCCATTTTGGTTATTGGCTCTGCCCTCTTTGCAGTCCTTAGATCTAAAGTACAACCAGCTCACTGGTCATATTGATCCATTCCAGCAACCTGGTCCTGTAAAGCATGTTGATTTAGCAAATAATGCGATTAATGGTCCAATCCCTGATTGCATGTTTGAACTTGTGAACCTTATTAAACTTGATTTTTCTTATAATAACTTGAGTGGCATTCTGGAACCAGGAATGTTTTCAAAGCTTATGAATCTTGAGCTTCTTGATTTTTCATATAACCAGTTTCTATCACTAAGATCACACATCAATGTCAACTAAACTTGCCAAATCTTACTTATTTTGGTTTCTCTTCTCGCAATATAACCGAATTCCCAATTTTCTTAAGGAACTTGAGGAACTTGAAAACTTTAGATCTTTCCGACGACCAAATTCCTGGATGGATGCCCCATTGGGAGTCAGGATTGTGGGAAGATATGTATTCTTTGAATCTTTCTCACAACTTTCTGACAAGTTTTGAGCAAATTCCATCTATCAATTTGGCAATTCTTGACCTTCACTCCAACTTGCTTCGAGGACCACTCGCGGTTCCACCACCTAACGCTAAGATGATATTCTTTTCAGTTTCTCACAACAACCTGATAGGAGAGATCCCTTCAACAATTTGCAACATGAGCTCAATTGCATATCTTGTCTTGGCTAGTAACAGCTTTAGTGGAATGATCCCAGGGTGTCTTGGAAACTATGAGCAGCTGACGGTCTTTGATTTGAGTATGAACAACTTCCATGGAAGCATCCTCAGACATTTGGAAATGGCAGCAGTTTGATGACAATGATTAACCTTAATGGCAATCAACTCGAAGGACCATTACCAACATCTTTGGCTAATTGTAGTAGCCTGCAAGTTCTAGATGTTGGTAACAACATGATCAGTGCCAACTTTCCCCATTGGTTATCAACACTTCCAGAATTGCAAGTTCTTATCCTGAGATCTAATAGATTCCATGGTCCAATTCACAATTCGAAGACAGCATCTCCCCTCCCAAAGTTACGGATACTTGATATCTCTCACAATGAATTCACAGGTCTTCTGCCAACAAAATTGTTCGAAAGTTTCCAAGCTATGATGCTAGGTGATGACAACAGTACTTCTGGAGCAATATACCTTGGAGAACAACATTATCAGTTTTATCAAGATTCGGTGGTTTTGGCTCTGAAAGGATTGGATCGGACGATGGAACGACTCTTGACAATTTTAACAGCCATGGATTTGTAAAGCAATCAGTTTCAAGGACAAATTCCAGAAGTAGTCAGAGGTCTCATTTCACTAAAAGTACATAACGTTTCTTACAATAGCTTAATGGGCCAAATTCTATCATCATTGGGAAACCTGACGCAGCTCAGGTCACTAGACCTCTCTTCAAACAAGCTTGGTGGAGAGATTCCCATGCAACTCACAAATTTGACGTTGCTCTCTGTGTTAAACTTTCCATACAGCCGTTTTGTGGGACGGATACCTCAAGGTAACCAATTCAATACTTTTGGAAACAATTCCTATATTAGGAATTCGGGGCTGTGTGGACCACCATTGTCAAAAAAATGCATCGATGATGAAGCACAACAACCAGTGCAGCCTGATGAAAGAGTGGATACTTGGAGCTGGTTTGATTGGAAAGTCATCATGATGGGTTATGGAACTGGAATGGTGATTGGTTTGTCTATGGGATACATTGTGTTCTCAACAGGAAAACCACATTGGTTTGTCAAGATTTTTCACAGAGATAATAAGCCAAGAAAGGTGAGAAAACTCAGCAGAAGTCACCGAAGACATTAGCATGTTTAGTTACTTAGTGACACATTTTTTCCCACTACTTAGAATTATAAGTTTGTCTTAGAAAATGTAGAACTATTAAGTCAATAGCAGATTCATCACTGACAGCACTTGAACATCATCATAAGCATGATATTAACAATATTTCAGGTCCTTTGAATGGTTTGACCTGTTTACATCAAGATTATATTCCATAATTTTGTAGATCCTGCGATGAGAGAATGCAAAAATTTGATGTGTTTGTTCTAGAACTATATAATGACTCTCTTTGAATTTTTGGATTATAGAACTTCATGTTCTTGTTTTGATACAAGGAACTAATTTTGGATTATAATTTTAGTGATTATGAAAATGTAAAACAAAAGATAAGGCATCAAACCAGCTTGTCACAAATATCAACCAACAGAGAAAATTCTGATTATAGAAGCTTTTAGCTTATCCACACTTGTTTATTTGCAGGCCAATTGACATTTTTCCTTTCTGCAATGCAATTATGCAACTAATCAATTGAAATCATAATTCATGAGCCACAGCTTTCACATAATCTATAAACATGTTGACATTTGTTAAGACCTCAGTTAAAAAACTAAATGAAAATAATAAAAGAACAGATACAAGAATACCACAAGGACAAATATTATTAATATACCAGTGTCTCCCAATTCTACAATATATCTTTGATCTCTGTATACATACATGCCCATAACAGAAACCCAAAAGTGCATTCCTAACATCATTACACTACTGTTTGGCCTGTTAGAATTTCTGTTCTTACATGAGAAAAGAGAATCGGCCTCAACGGTTGTCAAGACTCAAGATCACCATATTAGCGGTACTTGATCTGCAGAACTGAGTCAACGATGGTAGGGTAGAGTCCAGATGTGATGCTAATTAGACTAGAGGTAGAGCTCGTCATGTTAGGGTTGTGGCCCAAACATGATCAGCAGTTGCAAGAGTGAATAGGTTAGAATATCGCAATTTCATTCTGATAAGATATGGATTTGATCTTGAACAGGTCAAGAAGAGTATATACATCACTTTATGAGTTATTGTTGAGTTGGTGGCAATAGTTTGGCCTGTAATGTTTTTTGTTTGACTTGTAACACAAGGGAGATTTAAGATGATTAATGGTCAAAGATTCAATCATGAGACATGTCTCAATAGATTCCAGCACAATGGAGGTACCTTCTTGCAGTCTAGTTGCCAGCACTTAGAGACGATTCAATAGCATTAAATGACACAAAAAAGCATCATACCGATTTCCTACATTGCAAACAGGTCAAATTCTTGGTGAGTGTTGAGGCTCGATCAAGTAGAAATGTAGTGAGAAACAGAACACAGTGTGGTAGAAACTGCAGAATAGCAAATCAAGCAATTCAGAAATATGTTAGCAAAATATTTCAAGTAGGTGAAGTTACTCCAATTGCAAATGTTAATATAATTTAAAATAGTGGAAATCCAGAAAAATGCAGCCAATGGTTCAGATACATGATGGATATTACAACGTAAACCCCACCTTCAAAAGGCAAGATAAATTAAATAATTGGTTTTCTCTGGAAACATAAGGTTCTTAATAAGAGCAAAAAATGCACAAAACAAATTGAACTAAATGAACAAGCAATCCACAAACATGGCCTGTACAAGTACGAACTATGAAATATACAATTGTTGTGGCTCAAGCAAACAAAAAGGTAGCTGAAGGCAAAAATGAGACAAAAGTACCAGGATGACAAAAAACATCTAGCCATTTCTGCTTCCCAGTTCAGCTATACAAAACGGGAATATCTTTGAACTTTGTAAATGTAGATGCTAGTAAGGAAGCCCTAAAGTGGCTAATACCCTTTGTGATCCTCATTTTGTATGCCCTCCACGTTTTATCATTCCACAGTATATCTTTCTATATCGTTAATAAGCTTTTGAATCCTTTTCCAAAAAAGAAAAAGAGAAAGAAAGAAATACTATCCTTTGTGATCCTCAAAAGACTCTTCTCCCCTCAATCTAACACCATAAATTGCCCATAACAACACATCCCCAGAGCAGCCTTTACCCTGTTTCCTCCCCCATACCATTCATATTTCTAAGCATAACATTCATATTTACAACATAAAGATGAAAACTCACCATATTGTGGTTAAAGATTTGTTTTCATTTTCCAAATGTTGTATCATAACTTGACCATGCCTACTTCTCAAATCTCAACCAAAAATGGATAGCAAGTTTTAATACTTTTTAAACTAAAAGCTCAATTGTATCAACCTCAACACAAAACTAGTTAGAAATTTGAGACTTCATTTATATGTACAAGTTCTTACATACTACAGAAATAATGCTACAGGTGAATATATCTATTAACTTTGATGGTGTTTGTGTCCAAGCCAGGCATTGGTCAAATATTTTACAAAATTCTTGATTTGCCCCTAGAAACCTTAGTTGAGCTATGTGTTATGAACATCTGCCACCAGAATATAACATGCAAGCTAAAAAGAGGCGATGGATACTATAAGAATCGATAATACAACAGTGAATTTGACTTCTCAAGTACTAAAACTTAAGTGACTAACTCACCCAACTAGGTTTCAATTTTGGTTAAAACATGGTACTTGAATAGTAATTTGATAGGCAGCTTTACCCTATACCCAAACCTCACCCCCTTTTTTTCTTCTCAAACAAATCTATACTCACACTCTGCTTTAACCAACTAAACCTGTATATATTTTAATGGGAGAACTTCATTTTGGTCCCTATATTTTTGAAAAATTTCTCATTTTTAAATACGAATTCGTTTATAGCCTGTATGGTCCCTTACTTTTTAAAAACTCATCAAATTAGTCATTCTTTCATCATTTTGGTCCCTATGTTTAATAGAGAGAACTTCATTTTGGTCCCTACAGAAGGACTAATTTGATGAATTTTTAAAAAGTAAGAGACCATACAGGCTATAAACAGATTCGTATTTAAAAATGAGAAATTTTTCAAAAACATAGGGACCAAAATGAAGTTCTCCCTATTTTAATTATACTGTTGAAGTTCATTAATTTACATTTTATTCTTCTAGTATTTCAACCATACCAAGATCAAATGGCCAAGCTTTCAATATTATTTCATCAGACATTCGAATTCACAGCCAAGTTCACTACTTCAATTTCTCCCATGCATTACAAGAAACAAGAAGGGAACTCATATCAGGTCAGGTGGTTGCAGCTAATAGACTACATTTGCAATAATGAGGCAACATCAGCAAACCATTATCTTTACAAAATGAAAAGTACAGGGCATATGTACAGAGAGGAGACACTAGTTACCTGAGTTCTGCATTGCACAGCAGCAATGACAATGTACATGCCAGGATAAGTATATAGAAACCAACTCATGCCAAACATCCCCAAAAAGCAGCTGTGGTGGAAAAATGTTGGAAAGTACAAGATCAACTCATAAAAGAAAATTCTTTTAGTTCTCCCAAAACAGCCAAGTATGTGTAAACTTAACTTTACACAAAGAAGAAAGCAAGAAGCAAGAGATTACTACCCATAGAAATGCTTCACACCATCAACAGACGAGACAAACAAGCATTCTCAGAATCTCAGAATTCATCAGTTTGCAAAAATGACATATTGTATCATGCAACATATTTATTTCTAAATTTTCAAATAAGGGAAATATCTAACTCAATTTTTCAGGGGAGAAAAATTATAAATTTAAAAAGTTGAACAAGATAATTAACCATCATAATCCACTCTACAGAAGAAGAAAAATTCTTTAAACCAAAAAAAAAAGGGACAGAGCAAGAGATCAAACAACATGGCATTCTCAGTTAATTCACAAGAACCAAAACAATCCACAAAATATTAAATGTCACTTCTGTAAAATCAAACACAAGGTATATAATTCACCTGTAAACATATATATGTATCTGGAACTACTATGCTGAAAAGATTTTTATGTCTAGCATATGACACTTACATGGTTATGGACATAATTCTTAAAATTCACCTCCAAACTTCAGAGGTGAGTTCCGATGCCAATGCCTAGTACCAAAGAAAATGAGAGGTTTTCAGGAAAGAGCATGCTTAAACACTAGGCCAAAGAAAAAGAAAAAGGCATTCTCAAAATGAATTTAATATTACCTCAGTATCATACCCAGTTGCAAAATCCCGTAAAATGTCATCCGGTAATTCAGCACTTGAAACAGTTTATCCTGATTGAATGTCAAGCTACATGTTACTAGAGACTGGATGATTTAAGAACATTGGTTTCCCTTGAAACAGTCTAGTCTAAGATAGAAATATTATGAGTTGAATAAGTTAACTGGAAAATCATTTAAGCTAAACAGAAACACAGAATGCTGAAACATCTGTATTGACATCTTCAAAAGTAGCATAAACCAATAACGAATAAAGACCTGTAAAATCATGAGGTACATCAAGAAAAAGTAAAGTGAAAAAAGAAAAATGTTAGAATTCAAACACACAATTATTTAAAAATAGCAAAAGAAGGATTAGTAACTGCACCTTCAATTTCTTGAACATCTGATGGCATAGAAGCTGACTGGCTGCACAGATGTATGTCTGCTTCTTTAGTAAACATAAGTCAACCAACAGCAGCAGTCACATCAGAAAGCTCATCAGAGCTAGATGTATTTGGAAGTTGATTATCTTCCAAGCAACCTTTCAAAAATTCTTGATTTGCATTACCTACTTTTACAAGAGGACTAAATCCATCAAATAACGATAGACATGTTACCTCTTCAGGTATCAAACCCAAATTACACATTTCGATCAACAGATTTGAGGCTGAAGAAAATGGGTGATATTTAAAAATGAAACTAGTTGCCCTGATAAATGTGCTGCGATTTAGCTTAATCCCAGCCTCAATGATTTCTTCTAACAGCTGTTGGACCATTTTAATATCTCTTTCCTTACAAAAACCGAACAGCATAACATTGTATGTGTAGGCATTAGGAGACAAACCAATTTCTTTCATTTGGCTATACAAGGTAGATGCTTCTGCAATCCTTCCACCCTTGAGAAGTCCACAAATCGCAACTGTGTATGATACAACATCTAATGAATATTTACCTAAAATAGCTCTCCTAAACAGTTTGATGGCTCTATGATATTTACCAGCTCTTACAAGCCTATCCATAATTACAGTATGGACATGAGCATCAAGAGCAGGGCAATGCATAACAATTCCCTGGTACACGCTAACTGCTTCATCAAATCGTCTAGCTCCGCATAGCCCACTAAGTAATCCAACAAAGCTGTATTGATCAGGTGTAAAACCTTTATCAACCATATAATTATACAACTCCACAGCATGAGTTGGAAACCCAGCCTTACACAAGTAATTTAAAAATGAGTTATAGGCTACTAGATCAAGATCTATTTCTACAACAAGTCCACCAACTAACTTGGGTGAAAGTGCAAATCTTCTAGACAAACATAAAGTAGATAATAAAGAACAAATTGTGTAAGAATCCGGAACTAATTTCCATTTTGACAAACCAACAAAAACATCAAGCGCATCATCATGCCTCCCAATCTTAGATAAATGATCTATTAATACGTTATACAAAACCAAGTCCGGAACAATCCCTTTTGATTCCATGACCTTTAAACTACGAAATGCATGACGTTCCATTTTGGTTTCCAAGAATCCCTTTATTAAAGTTGTAAATGTTACAACATTTGGAGAACAACCAGACTCAATCATCCTCTCCAATAAATAAGCCGCCCTATCAAGTCTTCTCAACCTACAAAATCCGTCAATCAGTACACTCCAACCATTTACAGTCAAAGAAATTCCCAAAGTACTAATCAGACCTAGCACTTGATACACTTCCTCCATCCAACCCATTTTGCCAAAACAATTCAAAACCATCTCAAACGTCTCAACATTCGGATAAAACCCCTTCTTCAACATAACCCTAAGAACATCCTTAACACGAACCGCATCATTCAACTTGCACAAATTACACAATGCAATGTTGAAACTCAAGAAATTTGGCAACGGGGTCTCCATCAACACCCGAACACCCGCCTTAACATCGCCACTTCTAAACAACACATCCATCACAACATTCCACGCAAACGTGTTGGGCGTAAAACCAGCCTTACCCATTTCCTCAAATGCCTCAAAAACCATCTCAAACATCCCTCCACGCCAATAAACCCTCAACAAAAGCAGGTATGTCTGCGCCTTCCTCGCACAACCAACACTCTCCAATTCATCAACAACCCCTCTAACAGTCCTAAACCTCCTAGTCAAGCTACCAACCACACCAACCATGCAATCAAAGGACCGCGCATCATGAACATAACCGGGCTGCTTCGCAGCCCATATAAAGAAACTAAGGGCAATCAAATCAGATGGGCAAGTCACTAGAATTGAATGCACAACATCATGGGTGATAACTATAGGTTTGGCTCTACTACGGGCAAAATATTCACATAGGTCGTCAAGATTTGCAAGAGGGGAGGATTGTGGTACCTGGGGTGATGAAATGCGATGATGGAGTGAGCTGAAGAAGATTCGATGAGCAGCTTGTGTTGTTGCGTAGAGCAGAGGACAGTTGAACCTCCATAGCATGTTCTATTTTGCGAAAACGAAAGCAGAGCAGAGTCAAATGAGGTGGGTAGGTTTCATGAGTGAGTTTTGGTGGGAGAGACACAGAAGACGGTGGAAGGGTTTAAGAGTTGAAGGAACGAAGCACTGGGCCGAGCAAAAACCCTGAAAAGTTTTTGTTTTTGTTTTTGTTTTTGGTTTTTCTTTCTCAGGGGATTTGGATGTGACTGAATGTATACATTTACACTATAAAAAATAAACTCAATTTCAACATTGATTATATAAAAATAATTAATATGAACTATTAATAATAAAAAAAGTTAATGCATTCACCGACTCATCATATTAAAATGGATATTATTAAAATCAATTCGTTTATATAGTACAAAAACTTTATATATATCATAAAATAAACCATTGCATCTTAAAAAAAAAAATTAAATAAATAAATCACTACTTTCATTATGATGCTCCTTAGGCATGCACTTAAATATATGTTAACAAATATGTATGTTGGCTTTAAACTCGTATCATAATATGATAAAGGATACGACTTCATTTTTGTTTTTTTCCTCCTAAAAATAATGTAAATAATGTTAGGAGTTTTGAATGAAAACTCTCCCTACTGGTGCTACCAATGGCAGCAACAGGATGGTTGCAGAAATTGGCTTCACAAAACCAGTACGCAGCGCTACCTAAAGGCCATGAACTGTGGCTGTGGAAGCTGGTTGCAACAAATGATTTCTCGTAGACCAGTGTTTGGCGTGACTTTGGCACGTGACATTGGTAACGGTGGAGGTAGTGGTGATGCGCAACCTAATGGCATGACCATCGGTGGCCATAGAGGCGCCGGTGACCAAACTAGTGTGCACCACAACTTGGTGGCGTGACCACGGGTTTTTGATTGAAGAGATATGACTCTTCATGTGTTGTTCAACTTAAACAACACCTTCACTACAAGTCGCAAGCCTTATGTAAAGGAACTTGAATATATTAAAAAAAAAGGTTGGTTACATCTGACTAATTTGTTGGTTGGGTGACACTACTCCTTAATAATAATCATTAGATATTCTTTAATAATCACCTTTATAATCAATGCAAGAGTTATTACTAAATGAATAACCTTACTTAATTGGTAACTTAGCAAAATCCATTATTCAAATAATCTCAAAATTAACTCTACACAAAAATAATACAAAAATAAGAGGAAGAACAGCTTTGATTCCGAAGGGTTCTTAATTATAGTGGATAGTTGAATCATGGAAGGCGGTCATCGAAGTCCTTGAAGAGGTGGAAATATGCTTTAGGACATTGCAAGATTGGAAACCTCCATGTACTACTTCATGTTAGTATTGTTTGTCCAAACATTTTTCTTATTGTACTGCACGTTTTATACCATTGTTTTTGTAGTGTTTGTTATTTGAGTGAAGTCATTGTAGTTTCTATTCATTGATTGTATATATATATATTTTTTGGTGATTTTAACTAATAAATAATTATTTTATTTATTATAAAAAATAATATTAAACCACGTTCAATCTTTTCGGTTCTTGAAAACTTTCTTCCATAAGGGCACAAACAATACTTTTTTTTTTTGACTATTTAACATTAGGTCAAGCTATTATCGAAAGCTATTATCGAAATCAAGATAGGACTTTAAAGTATGAATTTGATTTCTACTCTCAAAAGCCGGGAAAGAATGACCCAATAAATTATAGGAATTGAAAGCTGAACTTTCCACTTGAGACAGATTGATATAAATTTGCTACTCCTCTAATTAGCTTAGTGCTGGGTATCCATACAAATTGATATAAATTAAATCATAAATTTGCGATGCCAGCAATCATCATGGCTGGCGTTGATAGCATTTTCTTCTCTAATTGTTGCTTGACAATCTGGCATGGCATATATATAATGAGATATTTCACATTTAATATTTAAAATTTAAAAATAAACTCAGATATTCCCTCTCTCGCATTTTTCTAAAAAAATTAAAAACAAATCAATTAGTTTATTTTTAAATTTTAAATATTAAATGTCAGATATTATAATTATATACATATATATATAGACATCACGTGACTGACACATATTTTAATATTTAAAGGAGATCTAATAATCTAATTCATAATATAAATGCACATTACAATAATTAATTACAGCTTAAAGATTTAAATGATATTTAAATAAACTTTATTAAAAAGTAAAATGACACTTTTTTAATAAGAATAAGTTTAATTATATTCCTTGAATATTTAATATATAATATTTACAATAAATGTCTAAGATGGTGAAAAACACTAACAAGTTATAATTAAACAAAAGATGGCCCTATTGCCACCCAAAAAAACTTTACTCTACACCCATATCTATAATCTATATAAAAAGCGGGATGAGTAACAACGTACAGTGCAAAATTCTAGACCCCCTGCAATTTATTTGAAAATGAAATTTCTTTTTTGCCCTTAATGTTTGTTTGAAAAGAAAAGGGCAGAAAAGTAATTTAATTTTATTAAATTATTAACTGATTTTTTTTACCCTTAGATGAGATAGAGATAAGAACACTGAATAGTAAAATAAAATTTCCTTTTTACCCTGATGTTATTTGAAAAGAAAATGACAGAAGAGTAATTTAATTTTATTATATTTTATTATAATTGATAATTGATTTTTTTATCCTCAAATGAGATGAGGATAATGACCAATTTCAAATCCTCCATCAGATTTATTTCAAAATAAAATTCCTTTTTTTATTTCAAAGGAAGAGTAGAAAAGTTATTTAATTTTATTATATCTTACTATAAATTGTTAATTGACTTTTTTATTTGCCAAACAAACGGTAATCAAATGTGAAATCTGAAAAAATAAATATCATTAGAAGGATAAAACAGTAATTAAAATAAAAAGAGTACAGATGAGACAGTAATTAAAACAGATGAGACAGCAATTAATTATGGGTGTTGAATCAGTATGACTGAGTGTGGCGGCGTATGATGATCGGATTGGGATTTTAAAAGGGCTGTTGAGTTTTTGACCGTCAAGTTCGAAAATTTTTCTTTTACATCTTCGTTTCTTCTTCAAGCAAGAGAACCTGGTTCTTCTAAAGCTTCAAAGGTTAGTTATATCTGATGATTGGTGCTTATGTTATTTGTGTAAAAACATTTTTGTTAGTGTAATTATTTATATTAAATTATGAATTTTCCCTTATATTCAGATAGTCATTGTTAAAAATTATAATTTCATTATCAGAAAAATTATCAAAATTTAAACACTGACTCTTGAATAATAATAATAATAATAATAGCAACAATAATAATAATAAATAGCAGTAGAACATGCAAGAAAAATAGAAAATGATATTAAAATTGTGGATATGTAAAATGGAGTCGGATGGAGAGAAATGAAGAGATCTGACCGGTAGAAATAGACAGACCTGATTTTGCTGGAAGAAACCATGATGTGATGATATGGAATTTGGTGGGAGAGAGAGAAATGAGAGCATAACTGAGCTGTAAGCGGTTATATATTAGCAAAATAGGTGTAGTTTAGTATAAGTGAGAATTTGCAGTCCAGCGAGGGGTTCACACTCGAGAGAGAGTCAAAGAGAAACAGGAGAACACTGAAAAACTTAAAAGAGATAGAGAGAGGTCTGACGATATTAGTACAAGAAAGGTTAATGAAGTGTTTGTAAAGCTAACTCACGTTGACCATCAGATTTGGAAGAAATATTTTCAATTTAGCCCCTGATGATTCCATATAAATCGTTTTACCCATTAAATTTTTTATATTAGAAATTTTATCCCTTACTGATATATATATCTATGATCTCTTAGAAAAATCAATTCTCTCTTGAAGTGCAACGGGTAAAATTGTCATTGAATAATGAAAAAATTAAATTATCCTTGATTTATTAAATAATAAATATAAAATATAAAAGAATTTTAATAAGCAACATTAATACTTTAAACTGATGTATACATTTTTATATCAATCATAGTTAAATGCTAGAGATAGGCATGTAAATATTAATATATGTTGAACTCTATGAATAGATAAGATTTACCCGTTAAGTGTACATGCCTAGACAAAACCAATTCAATTAGCAGCTCTCTGAAAATATCTACAACACAACCTCCTAAAACAGTCAACAATAAAGCCTGTCAAATGACAGTAAATGCAACATAATATAACTGACTTTTATATTCATTGACAAACTGACTCGATAGACATAAATTCTTCACCAAATACCTTTAAGCTTAATACAAAAGTTCATCCTTTCAATCTAAAAATCAAAACTTTCCATCATTTAAACCAAAAAACCAGCACTTGAGAAACAACAAATACCCCAGATCAGAAAGTTTTTTATATATACACCGAACCAGAAAAAACAGCATATTGTCATGAATATTCAACATCATATTAGCAATTCAACCATAGATATTAAGATAAGAGAGACAACCAAAAAAAGGCACAAAAAGGCAAAAAAAAAAAAAAAAATTGTGATAACAGTGTACTTATCCACCACAAACTGACAAAGAGTCTCTTTTATCGCCAACTACAACCCAAATCAATCACACACAAACCATCCAAAAACCAGCACTTGAGAAAAAAAAAAACCCTAAATCAGAATTTTTTTTTTCAAAAAATACCCCTAATCAGAAAAAACAAGATATTAGCATGAATATTAAACATCATATTAGCAATTCAACCATAGATATCAGGATAAAAAAGATACCCAAAACAGACACAAAAAGGCAAAAAAAAAAAAAAAAATACAGCAACAGTGTGCCTAACACAACCACAAACCCACAAATCATCTCTTTCATTGCCAACCACAACCCAAATCAATCACAAAAACCATCCAAAAACCAGCACTTGAGAAAAAACAAATACCCCAAATCAGATTTTTTTTAAAAAAAAGAAAAAAACCCGATGCTGGATATTGGCATGAATATTTAACATCAAACATATATCAAGATAAGAAAGACAACCCATAAAAGGCATACAAAGGGAAAAAAAATGCAACAATAATGTACCTAACACAACCACAAACCCGCAAATAATCTCTTTCTCACAACCCAAATCAATCACATAAACCATCCGAATCCATTCAAACACTAACTGCACTACTAACCTCAAGTACTCAAATCAAACCCAACAGAACGGAGCGAAGCCCACACCTTATCAGAGACATCGGCGAGAAAGAGGGACACCACAAGGAAGAGTGAGAAGTGAGAGAAAGAGACGAAAGTAAGAGAAGTCAGAGAGGAGAGATTAGGGCTCCAGTGGGCTGTCGTGTTGTAGACGGAGAAGGGAGAAAGAGGAGTGGAAAAAAGGAGATGAGAAAACAGATCGGAGAAGAGTTGAAGAGATCAATAGAGGAAGAGCAAAACAGAGGTAGATAGAGAGGTCAGGGAAGAACAGAGAGAGAGAGACAGAGAGGCAGACAGGGAGACGTGAAGTGAAGGAAATAAGAGATATGGGGAGAGAGAATTTATTAATAATTTATTATAATTTATTGTTAAATTAATATATTAAATATTAATTTAATATTTTTTTTCTGATTTGGTTTTAAAATATCTGGGATATAATGATAAATTTTAGATCTTATGAGGATATATGAGTTTTTCTAACAGTTTCACTTTTATCGAGGGGTAATTGTAACTTTGCAATTTACTACTTTCAAAGTCTGAATGTTATTATTTTTTGTCATACTTATTCAATTATAATAAAATAAATAAAATTATGATCTTTTTAAAGATACTTGATAATAATATTCAAAAATCATTGAACTATTGAACTGTTGTAAATCCATTGCCTTATTGCTCTCATGAGGTTAAGAAATTACCTTATGAAAATGTTTCTAATTTAATTTATAATTTTACTAAGGAAAAAATATTTTTCCTTCTAAAAAGAAAAAATAATTTATTTAGAAAAAAATATTAAACTTAAGTAAAAGAAAAAAAGTGTAATGAAACTTAATAAAAAAAAAAAAAATTGATCGATCATTCTTGAACAAATATGTTTAATGAAACTATCTAAATGTCCCTAAAGTATTATAAATCCATCAGTTTTGTCCCTCTAACCACAATTTTGATTGTCATTCTTAACAAAAAAAAAAAAAAAAAACCAGAAATACCATTTTACTGCTTATAAGCTTATGAAATTTTTTTAGTGAAAAATACCAAAAATAACATTTTTAATAATATAAAATTCATTTATGACCACCAATTATTAGAAATTCTACTTTAACCTCCCAAACAAATGAATTGCAATCCATACCCAAGATACCCAAATTACCCCTGGCCTAAAATTACGAAATTGCCACTCGATTTCAAAATTCAAAAAAAAAAGGAAAGCCGAAATTACGGAAATACCCTTGCCATTTAACATGTCTCCATCGCTGAGAATCACAAACACAACCCGACAAAAAACAAACCCGGTGTCTGTCAAGCCACGAACCCCGACGCCGACTTTGCACAGTGCCGTCCATCTCACGCCTTCGCCGTCGCCGTCGCTCTGTAACCACTGCAAACCGCCGCCGAGCACGTCCTCCTACTCCATTGGTGAAGGTACGCCGATTCGTGTATCATTTTGAGACTTTTTGAATTTCTTGCCATTTTGTAGAGTTGGTTTGTGTTTTTAAAGGTTGGGTTAGGATGATTGGCATGAGATTGTGCTGCATTTGGTTAGGATATAGTTGGATTTGTATTGAAATTGCAGGTTTAGAAGAGTTGTAGTGTGAGAAGTCTATCGGTTTTTGTGAGGCACCATAAACCGACGTCGGCTTATGTTGACATACAAAAACCGATCAGCTTTATTTGGTGGTTAGGGTCAGCTTGTGTTTGGAAACATAGGCCGACGTCGGTTCAAGTTGAAAATCGAATGCCAATTAGGCAGATGTTTGGAAAACGAAGACCGACGTCGGTTTACGTTGACAAACGCATGCCGATTCGGGTTGGATGGGTAACGTAAGCCGACGTCGGTTCAAACACTTCAAAAAATCCGATTCGGCTTACGTTGCACAAACTTAGCCCGGCGTCGGTTTATATTAGCAATCAAGACCGACGTCAGTAATGTTGATAACTTAGCCCGTCGTCGGTTTATGTTTACCCTCAGAAACCGACGTCGGTTTTTGTGTCTATATATGAACCGATCAGTTTATTTTGTCAATTTTTTTGATTTATTTATTTTTGTTGCTTTTCTTCCTACAGATGCAATTCAATTATAGGTATCCGGTTCAGCATGTGCCAGAAGGAACAAATGGGAGTACACATAATAGTATGAAGCCTATCGGTTATCTAAATGGATTTCTTTCATAGAGACAGCTTCTAGATAGGTTTAAAGCTTCGAGTTCGATCGCGTATTTTATAAAACAATGCGGTCAACAGTTGCTGACTACTCCCCTTATGCTAACCATTCTTGCTAGAGAGTTAGTAGATTATCCTAACTCACTCCCTGATGAGATGTGGTTTGAGATTGGGGGAAGACCATATAGGTTTGGAAAGCAGGAGTTCTTACTAGTGACAGGACTCCAGTTCGGATATGTTGACTTACATGTCCTTAAGTGGAAGCAAACAAATGAGGATAGTCTCTTGTGGCGACTTTTTAAAGGAATATCGCCGAGATTGGCTGAAATTATGCAAATGTTAAGGGTCCGAGGGGAAGATATAAGCGATGAGGACATCTTGAAGTTGAGTAATATAATCATCGCTTATGATTTATTCTACGGCTTTGATGATCGGTCTAGGGTGGAAGATTATCTGTGGCTCTTGATAGAGGATCTTGATATGTGGAATAAGTTCCCCTTTGGTACAGTCGCCTATAGTAGGTTGATAGAGGGCCTTCATCGGGCGCTTGATGAGGATCGGCTTATGACTGGACGTAACATTAATTTGTATGGTTTTATTTGGGCATTTGAGGTACGATATTTAATATATTATCTTTCTAAATAATAAAAATTGTTTAGTGTTTATATACTAACTAATTGTTTATCAAAATTACAGTGGTGGTTAGTGGAAATGTTTCCGTGGTTGGAAAACAGGGTAGGAAAGAGAGTCATAGGCGGCGATGTGGTGCTGCCAAGGTGTGTGAATTGGATGTGTAATAGCAGAAAAAAAATAAGATGGTTTAATGAGCTTAATCGTGTAAGTTTCTAAATTAACTTACATTTATTTTCATTTATTGACTATTATCGTTTGTAATTATAATATTAAATATATTATAATATGTTATGCAGTTAATAGGAGGGAGTAGCACCCTTGAGCCCACTGATGCAGAGAAAGAAAAAGATTATTAGATTTCTTTCAACCCTGAGCATTTGGTTAAGGAAAATGCCTATAAAGTAGGTGGTGGAGGGGCTGTTGATGAAGCTACAGGTGATGGTTCAAATAATGAAGAGAGGGAGAGCGAGCCTAATAGAGAGGAGGAGGGTGTGATGGAGTCGAATAGGGAAGAGGAGAGTGAGACAGAGACGACTAGGGAAGAGGAGGAAGAGGAGCAGCATCATTATCACATCCCAGACCCACCAGATGACTCAGATAGTGCATATTCAGAGGTAAGGACAAAAAGAGCACACGACCCGGTTCGAGGTGAGGATTAGCACGATGACACCGCAGTCCCACGAGGTCACACCGTGGCCCCTGGACCCTCTCAGCGTCAGGTGCGAATTTTGTATGATTATATTACTGTATTTTATTCTTACATAACTATCCATTTAATTATTATATTGTTATTTAATTAATTTTGCAGGAGCCTCAGACGAAGGTGGGCAAGATTATGGCCTTGTTGGAGTCTATTTTGAAGACACAACAGGAGCAAAATGAGAGGTTGAGTAGGATTGAGAGGGTGCTGAAAATCCGTGTGCCTCCGGATGGTGGGAATGACCCGAATGATGATGATGATGATGACGATGACGATGAGCATGATACTGAGAGCTCTATCCGGAATGAGTACATCCATCGCTCTTTACCATCAAAAAGAGCGTCACCATTGAAAACAACACCATCACCAAAAAGACAATGTTCAGTAGATGTTTCAGTACCCCGTCAGGACCCACCGCAGCAGGATGAGAGTGACCGGGTAAATTTGTGATTTAATTTTTGTTTTAATTTCGTTTGTCAAATCATCACAAACTTGTAATTACAACTTTTAATTTTTTGCAGATTGTAGAGGTCCAGGGGGTAGGATCGCAGCTGTTGAGGGAGACCGATCAGATACTTCCCTATGAGGACCTACTGACCCATCAGGATCCACCGCAGCAGCATGAATTTGATCAGGTAAATTTTATGTTTGTTTAGTAATTTAGTTTTGTTTTGCTCATCATGATAAACTTGAGCAGATTGAGGAGGTTCAGGAGGTAGGATCGCAGCTGCTAGGGGAGGTCGATCGGATACCTCCCCGTGAGGACCTTCCAGCCGATCAGCATCCACCGCAGCAGGATGCGAGCGAGCAGGTAAATTTATAATTTAGTTTATGTTTTAGTTCAGTTTTTCAAATAATGGTAAACTTGTAATTACAATTTTTGATTTTCTGTAGATTATAGAGGTCCAGGGGATAGGATCACAGCTGCTAGGGGAGGTCGATCGAATACCTCCCCGTGAGGACCTTCCAGCCGATCAACATCCACCGCAGCAGGATGCGAGCGAGCAGGTAAATTTATAATTTAATTTATGTTTTAGTTCAGTTTTTCAAATAATGGTAAACTTGTAATTACAACTTTTGATTTTCTGCAGATTATAGAGGTCCAGGGGATAGGATCACAGCTGCTAGGGGAGGTCGATCGAATACCTCCCCGTGAGGACCTTCCAGCCGATCAGCATCCACCACAGCAGAATGCGAGCGAGCAGATAAATTTATAATTTAGTTTGTGTTTTAGATCAATTTTTCAAATAATGGTAAACTTGTAATTACAACTTTTGATTTTTTTGCAGACTGTAGAGGTTCAGAAGTTAGGATCGGGGTCGTTGGGGGAGGTCGAGGTTCCACTCCATCATGACCCACCATTTGAAGGGAAACCGACACGGCCTAAACGAAAAATTAAACCGTCGGTATCTCTATTATCACCATACACAGATCCTGAACGCGCGAAAAAGAAGAAAAAAGTGTCAAAGGAGCAGGTGACAGAAACTGTATTGCTGGGGGATGATATGGTTGAAAAAGTGTACAAGCAATACAAAGCTTCCTCTTCTTTAGATCTCAGGTATTAATAAAAATATTCATTATCTTTGTTTAATTCTATTACTAATCTAATATAACTGGCTTTTAATTCTTGTTTTGATTTTAGGCGTTACGTCGACGGTTATCCGCTAGCATTCACCCCTGAAGACTTTTGTACTATTGAGAATGAGGATAGTTGGTTGACATCAGAGCATATCGATGGTTATTTACAGTGCCTACGGATCAAAGAAAGCGAGTGGTGGAATGAGGTTCCTAATGAGAGATATGTAGTGCATGGATCGACCTTTTTTGTGAGATTTTATATTTTATAATTACTGAAATATTTTCAAATAAATGATTTCATATCTGTTAAGTAATAAATAATTTTATCACTTGTAGGCGGACTTGTCATTAGTTATGAATAAAGAATATGTCAGTAAAGGAAAGGCATTTGATCCTACTACAGCTGTGATCCCCCCTCACTGGATAAGGTTTGCTAACGGTTTGGAGGACGCTAAAATCCCTTGGTGGTCTGTTAATTATGTAAGTGTCGTACGAATAAAAATAATTGTTTGATTGTTCGAATTCGAACTATATCACTGACGTTCTCAATATGCAGCTGTTGTTCCCATGTAGTTTATATCAGACCCATTGGATAGTCTGCCGGGTGTGCCTAAGAGAGCAGAAGATTGTCATATATGATCCAGCTAGTTTCATAGAGTTTGTCCACAGAAGAAATGCTATCGAGCCATTGGTCTGCTATCTACCGTTGATCTTACGGGCGATTGATTACTACGGAAAGACCAACACAGAAATGCCACCTATAGAAAAAATATGGGATGTGGAGCGTGTGGATAAACAAAAAGTGCCTCAGCAACCTGATGGGTAAATATATTTTCTTTAGTCATATATTTAAATAATGTATAATAAATTATCTGACCTAAATCTGTGGGTAATACAGGAGCAGTTGCGGGGCATATTGTGCAATGTACATTCATGATATCTTATGCTCTCTAGAGGGTGAATGGAAATCTGTCCAAACCAAGGAAAACGCCCGTCAAATAAGGGAACAGATAGCATTGGATTTATATATGTATTCCACCCCAAGATACAAAGTAGACGATTGGGGGCGATGGATATTAGATGAGGATGGTAATGTTGTATATGATTGATTGGTTTATATATTTGTTTATATATAATTCATTTATCATCGTTATTTAGTAAATATTTGCTCAAATATTGTGTGGTAGTATGATGGTGGATTAAGAGACTGAGTCTCTATAAGAAATAGTAGAAGTGTTATTTTTTATGCAGGTTTATTGGAAAGTATGTGAAAAAACAAAGGAAATTCTGTCAAAATTTTTCTAAATAATTTCCTTTACTGTAAAAACAAATCGGTTTAAGAGAGGATATGAAAATCGTCGTCGGGTTGCATAAGGATACATATACCGACGACGGTATCAACATGGTCACGCATACCGGTTCCATACATCGGGGTGGATCTGGAATCTAAACCGATATCGGTTTTAGAATTGCCACAAAAACCGACTCCGGGTTTAATAATAGAATGTACACCGATTGCATAAATCGGATGTCTGCAATGTCATCCGATATCGGTTTTAACAAATCCACCAATACCGATATCGGTTCTTGTCACCCCTTGCATACCGAGTTTTAATTTCTCAACATAAAATTAACAATTTTTGTTCATTTTCTTTGTTTCCATTGATCAAAAAAGGCCCCAAACTATAAATTTCCTATTATGTATATCTACATCCCAACAATGTAGACAAACATGAGACATTATATCTTAAGTTATGATGTGTACTTTAACCTAATGACATCTAACAATTCAATGTGATAAATATAGTGGATATAGCAATATATTTTCTTAATTCAATTAAATTAACATAATTTAAAGCCAATGGGGATCATTTTTGTCCCACCAAAACATCATAAAGTGGTAAAAAATAATAATAATAATAATTGTATCGGTTTTCGAGGTATCTCTATACCCGACGTCGGGTTTTATGGAACCATAAAAACCGATACCGGTGTAAGACGTACAACGCGACCCGACATCGACTGAATTCACCGCTACAACCGACATCGAAAATGCAATGAATCAAAGCCCGACGTCGGTTTGTGATTTAAATCAAACCGACGTCGGTTAAGTGCGAAAACGAGTTTTTTTTTTTAATTTTTTAATATTTTATTTTATTTATTTATTTTTTAGGTTGTTTTTGTCATTTGTTATCTCATTTGTATGTTTTCAATATAAAAAATTTGATATCAATTTATTCAATTTATTTTTACTCAATTTTTTCACCCTCAATCAAAATAACATAAAAAATTTCAAATTTGAACATAAGATCCTCTATTTTATTTTCATATTAGAGACGATATAATCGAATCTGTAATATAATATTAATAATTACGAATAAACTAGTTCAATTACCATAAAAACATAAATAGACTTCGTTTATATATCAAATTTTGAGCAACAAATGTGATAAACCTTACAACATCATGTCTATTATTACAAATTTCCCATCATCTTCTGAGGGTGGAATAGGGAACTGTAGATCACATCGACGTCGCGTGTGTCCAGTCATACCACAAAGGCTGCATTTTCGGGAGGTTCTAACTCGTCCAATAGGAGCGGCATTCACTCGAGCCTCTGTATCATCTTCTGTCATGCTCCCAGTGGCAATGGAGCTAGTTCCGGCCTCTCCAGCAATTTCTGTGCTAGTCCCAGCATCTTCAACAGCTTCTGCACTTGTCCCAGCACGTCCAGCTTGACCTACGCTCGTCCCTCCGATAGTAAGGTTAGGACAACGAAGACGGTTGTGTCCCCTTTCACCACATTTTCCACACTTTTTCTTTCGACGACTTTCTCCAGCTGAAGGAATTCGTATCTCTTTTGGTCTACCTGCTTGTCGTCTTCCTTGGGATGGTAGTACAATCATATTTTTGACTTCTGAAGGAACATGCCAATCTTTTGGGCCAGGAACAGGATTGATCGGACGTGCATATGCAGCTTCTAGCCATTCTTTGCTATAATAATTATGACAAAGTGTATAATAATGAACACCGTTCACCCTGATATATGACAAAGATAGAATGTTACCGACTGATATTAAATAACAAAAACATAATAATAAAGTATATTTACGATACCTGGCAACAGCAATTGCATGATGACATGGCAACTGATCTAGATCCCAATGCCGACAACTGCATGTCCGCTCAAAAGGCTGAACAAAACCATAACCCAGTTCATGTGTGACTCCGAACTGGATCGGCTGTTGAATGGCAGATACCATGGCACTTGTCGATTCATTGGCCATCGAGTTCACATGATCTTCTGCAGTTTTGGTAACCGAAGTTCTGAGTTTCTCAGCATGAACACGTCTATCATTATACCACTTTTGCAGCATATGTCTTAGATATTCATGTGCGGTTGTTATTGGAAGCCGACGTGCTTTCATCATGCATTTGTTCAGCGACTCTGCAATGTTAGTGGTCATCATGCCATATCTTCTTTTAGGAGAATATGCACGTGACCATTTTGTCACTCCAACATCAATCAATTTTTCATGCATTTGCGGACATACCCGTTGAATTTGTTCCAAATATCTATCACAATCTGACCTTGTATAACAATATGCTGCAAGGTAGAACATATCCTCCACATCTTTTTGCTTTCTAAAATGTTTTTTCAGGTTTTGCTTCAAGTGGAAGAAACAGAACACGTGTGGGACTTCGGGAAAAACATCACTCATCGCATTCGCAATGCTTTTATGACGATCGGATACAATAATCAAATCCGATGGCAAATGGTGCCTCCCACCGATAATCTCTCTCAATCTACTTAAAAACCAAGTCCATGAATTATCCGACTCTCCATCACCAAATCCAAAAGCAATAGGATAAATCATTTCCTCCCCATCTTTGCATGCAGCAACAAAAATCACTCCTTTGTATTCACCTTTCAAATGAGTGGCATCAATCGCAATAACCGGTCTGATGTAAGATCGAAAACCATCAATTGAGGCCCCAAGTGCAACGAATGAATATAAAAAGATGTTGTTTTCATCTGTCTCAATTGCAGTCACTGTACCAGGGTTTGTTTCTTTTAACATGTGAAAATACAAAGGAAGCTGCTGAAATGACTCATCTGCTTTTCCATATGCTAGTTTCTTTGTATATTGTAAAGACCTCCAAGCTTTAGTGTACATGATCTGCACACCATATTGCTCCAACATTTCTGCAATCAAAAGCTGAGGTGTTATACTATCAAGGCCCACTTTTTTCTGATACAATGTTGCAACGACAACAGTCTTCACACTGCGTCTATGTGACTCGTAAGCATCTTGACAACATGTGTGCTCTGATACATACTTATACACATACCACATAGAACCACCTTTTCTACATCTTGCACGAATCTCAAAACTACAGCTTAAATCCTTACAACCAGCCTCATATCTAACCGTGCATGAACGTCTGACTTTATGTTGATGCCTGGAATTAAGCACACATTTTCCAACGGCTACATTCAATTCATATTTACTGTCAAAAAATGCACCTCTGTACAATGTATCACGTCGGATAAAGGTCGACATAGCCACTGATGTACCCTCAATTTCACACTGATCTACACCAGGAACAATCCAGTATGGTTGTGAAGGGTTGGTTTCAAATTGTGAACCCGAAAATCGTACTTCTGGATACTCCACTGTCTCTGTATCAGCTCTAGTTTCAATGTCATCACCTTCAGTTTCCTCATTATCATCTTCACTGTTCGATGTCTCATCACCATCGCTAACTGCATCCTGATCTTCATCATCATAATCATTTCTGCCAAAATCAAACTCATACATTGGACTTTCTACAGATGTAAATGCGGCAATAGAAGCTGAAACTTGGTTGCTACCACTAAAAGAAATAAAACAATTTTGACCTCCACCTATAATCGGACTTGCAATTCTATCTGTAGGTACCTCCACATGCCTTGGATCTGATATTACATTAATGGGAAACTGAGGGACAGTGGAGCTAATACCTCTAGAATCTCTCATAATCTTATCAACATAAATTTCTCTATAATCAGTTTTTTTGTCTGAAATCACACCTCGGACACTGAGATCAGTAGTGATTGGAATCTTCACTGCGGGCATTCCCCTAGCTCGGAGTAAATAATGCAAATGAATATCCCATATTCTTTTATCAATGCCAGTCACTATGTAAACGAATTCTACCAATCGAGAAAAATTAACGTTCTTAGGGGCCCCCATCATGAATGTCTCACCTCCAACATAGTTATTCTCATTCCACTCTCCGTTACATTTGACTATTATCGGCACTTCACTCATTCCTATAAAATATAAAGTATAAAAAATTAGTGTAACACATACTTATGTCATATTAAAATTTAGTATCTAATTTCCTATTGCCAAATTCATCAAAATCCAACCAAATATTATACAATTAATATCAAACATACACAACCGAAAGTAATAGAAAAAAAAAAACAAAAAACAAAAAACAAAACAAAACAAAACAAAACAAAAAAAAAATACAACACATCACAGAATCCGATTCGAGTTTTGTGATATAATGTATCCCGAATCGGTTTTTGTGAATAAACATAAGCCGATCCAGGGTTTATGGTATCTTAAAACCCGATTCGGGTTATGTTATTTCATAAACTCGATTCGGGTTATATTAATAAAGAAAACTCGATTTGGGTTACGAACATTCACAAAAACCGACGATTTACAGAGAAACGCAGTATTTTTCACGTTCTTTTTCTCTTCGTTTTGTGCAGATCTATCTTGCTAATCAGGTTAAATCACAACCACAATTCACTCTTATGCCCTAAAACTAAGCAATGTGACTAAAATAATTTGAAAATCAACCAACAACAACAATCACATACCTTAACTTGAAGAAAAGCTTGAATGTAGAGTTTGTTAGAGGCAAAGAAGCTTCGAAATGCAGCTTTAATGGTCGTAAACAACTTAATAAGTACACGAAATGCAGCTATTATGGATGGGAAAAAAAAACGTAAGGATGAAAGATGTGGGAACCGGTTGCAAGAGAAAAGGGAAGAAGAAGAGTGAGGAAAAGGGCAATTTCGTAATTTCAGTAAGGTTTTAATGGGAATTTTAAATTGAAAAATACTTAGGGGTAGTTTGGGTAATGTAGGTATAGGTAGTAATTAGTTTGCTTGAGAGGTTGAAAATGAATTTTTGAAAATAGAGTGATAGAAATGAATTTTTCTTTTTGTTGTGGACTGAAATTGAAAAGCACTCTTTTAAAGAAATTGCCCTCCTCCAATAGAATGTGACAAAAATGCCCCTAATTTCATTTATAATTTAACTTAAAAAATAACAATTTGTTTTGAAAGAAAATAAAATTTAAAAAGAACCAAAAAAAAAAATTGTCAAATTAAACTTAATAAAAGAAGTTAAATTGTTCCAGATCATTTTTGAACAATCTATAACAAAATATAATGCTCACAACTACTCAACTGGAAGAGACTTCTTTTAAATTTCAGTCATCTAATGTTGGCTTATTTCTTTCAATATCTTTAGATTGGAACAACTTTCAAGCTCGAAACTTCAAGATTGTTGTCTCCATAAAAGGTATTTGTTACGGTTTCAATTTTTTTTTTTGTAACATTATTCTATAAATCTTACTTGTCTTTAGTATATTAGAGTTTAGTTAAGTAAAACAATTATTTCATGCTGGTGTTAGTTTTGATATATGTGTGTTATGAACTGTCAATGTTATTATTATTATTTTTTTATTGTTGTTGTTAATATATATTTTTCTATGAATTATTGGTGTTTATTTTTAAGCTAATTTACTTATTGTTAAGTAGACAAACTAAATTCATTGTTTATATCAATAGAATTTAGAAACTTTGAATTTGTTTATTAATATGTTTTTATATTAATTAGTTAAGTAGACAAATTTGATGGAAGATAAAGTTCAAAAACCGAGTTGGTATGCTCTTTTATCTGCAAAAGAAAGAGAATTAGTTAATAAGAAAATGAGAGAAAGATATGCTAGAAAAAGAACTATGGAAAAGGAAACTACTGATCAAGGGAACCAAAAAGGTATATAATTTTAAATGGTTATAACAATTAGACAAATACCTTTTTTCCATCTCTTAGTAGTAAGAGATGTTTTATATGCAGAGAAAAAGACACGCATGGTTAATGTTGCAAAAAATGTTAGTGCTTCTGAGCTTGCAGAACAAGTTCATAATAAAAGTATTAAGTTCTTTGTTAGAGTGGTCATACTTTTCTTTTTCTAGATATGAATAAGTTTTAATCATATAATAACATATTCAATAATGAATACAGGCAAAGAAGGTACCCAAACCAAAAAATGTAAGAAAAAAAAGCAATACAAAGATTTAACCGATGAACAAAAAGAATATAGAAGAGAATATTAGAGAAAACATTATTTAGAGAAAAGGAAATTCATGACAAAAAATGAGTCACAAAAGATAGATGAAATTAGAAAGACAGATTATTTGTGTTTTGAATTTAAAGAAAATAGACAAACAACTTCAAGTTGCAAAGCGTCATACACTGAAAAGAGAAAAACCGACAATGAATCATCAATTAAGAAGAAAGCAAATTCAATACATGAAAGAAATAATAATACATACATCCAAAATAGAGAACTAGCCATAGTTATCAATGACGGAGCCCAAAATACAATAGGTAAGAATAAAGTGAGATAATAAAAAATAACTAAGGAAAATTACTTTGATTTATGGATTAACTTCATTTGATCATTTTAGGAAATCAAGCATGCCAACTTTTAATCCCGGAACAAGTTGGCAGAGGGAAGAATCCACTAAGTTTTCATGCAATTTTTGAAGATGTTATAGTCATTTTCTATTATTAGACAAGAAAATATTATGTCTATTATGAAAGTGAAAAAGAAAAATGCTTGTCTTATATAGGATCAACATCAAATCAATTAGATATTGCTATTTTACAGCATCAACAATGTGCTAAACTTTCAGGTAAAAGTTCCTTAATTTGCTTTATCAAATAAAAATTTATCTAACTAAATATTAATTGGAAGGGAAAAATACAAAATTCTTATTCATAAATTATTTATTGCAGATGTTGATAGTAATGAAAACAAAACAAGATATTATATGCTACATAATGTGCCTACAGAGGCAAGTATCTTGCCACCTACACCAATATGTAAATATTGCCAAGCAAAAAGATTTCACCATGAGTTTAAAGGATTTTGTTGCTCTAATGGAGAGATATCACTAAAATTCAATGAAATTCCTGAAGAACTTTATCAACTATTTACATCAAGTTCTGAAGAATCAATACAATTCCAAAAATATGTTCGAACTTATAATAACACTTTTGCTTTCACATCTTTTGGAGTTAGATATGATAAAAACTTGTGTAAAAGAAACAAAGGTATATATACATTTCGTGTTCAAGGACAAGTATATCACTATATCAATGAGTTATTACCAACAAATAATAATCCTTCTTATCTACAATTATACTTTTATGATACAGAACATGAAGTGGAAAATCGAATATTGTATGGCTCCCAAAAAATGAATCCATCTATTATAAGTAAAATAATTAATATACTAAGAATTAATCCTTATTGTGTTTTTTTTTTCGGAATCTTAAAAACATATCTGATTTGAAAAATCATACAATCTATGTAAGGTCAAATGTCGAATTAGATCAAAGAGTTTATAATGCTCCATTAGCTTCTCAAGTAGCAGTAATATGAGTAGATGATAACCCTACTGAGGAATATAAGGATCGTGATATTGTTGTGTATAACCATTTGGGTTATAGTTATAAAGTCCAATATTATTTTGGGTGTTATGACCCCTTGCAATATCCTTTATTATTCCCTCATGGAGATACCGGTTGGCACCAAGGTATACAAAAAGTTGATAAAAGAAAAAAGAATTCATCATGTGAGGGAGAATCGTTATTGGTTGCTAATCAAATGAGATCTTCTTATGAATTAATTGAGAAAGAATTGCAAGATATATGGTTTATTAATCAACATTTTATTTGGAGTAATATTTAGGATTGACATCTTATTAATGAAGTAGATTATTATTTTTAGTATTGCAAAGGAGCAAAAAACGAGGGATGGTTTCTTGTCGGGAGTATTATTGTTATAAGTTACAAATAAGATCATTGAAAAATTCAATATTGCTTCATGCTGGGCGTCTTTTACAACAATATGTAGTTGATATGTATGTTAAATTAGAAACTTCTAGATTAGATTATTTTCGAAATCGACAAAATGAAATTCGAGCTGAATTATATCAAGGAATTATTGATAGCATTCAAGATGGTGAAACTCGAGGTTCAAAAGTTGGGCGAAAAATAATTTTGTCGGCATCTTTTATAGGTGGACCTAGAGATATGCGACGAAGATATATGGATGCAATGACATTAGTTCAACGTTTTGGAAAACCTGATATAGTTCTTACAATGACATGTAATCCTAATTGGATTGAAATTAAACAAGAGCTAAAATTCACTGATGAAATACAAAATAGGCCTAATTTAGTTGCTAGAATATTTAGAGCAAAACTAGAAGAGTTAAAAGTTGATTTATTCAAAAAGAAAATATTCGGACCTATAGCCGGGTATGTATATGTAATAGAATTTCAAAAAAGAGGTCTTCCACATGCCCACTTTCTAATTATTTTAAAGTCAAATTCAAAAATTATTGCACCAGAAACTTTTGATGACATTGTATCAGCTGAGCTTCCAGCTAAAAATAAAAATTTACACTTATATTCAGCTGTTACTAAACATATGATGCATGGCCCTTGTGGTGATCTCAACCCTACTAATGTTTGCATGACAAAAAATGGAAGATGTAAAAACCATTATCCCAAAACATTTTCAAGCAAAACTACTCAAGAAAAAAATTCATATCCGAAGTACAGACAACGTGATGATGATAAAAAAGTGACTGTAAGGGGTCATGACTTAGATAATCGTTGGGTTGTGCCTTATAATCCTTATTTGTTAGCAAAATTTGATTGTCATATTAATGTAGAAATATGTTCAACAATTAATGCTGTTAAATATTTGTACAAGTATATATATAAAGGTCATGATCGTGTAGCTTTTCATTTATTATCTCAAGATAGTTCTGAAAATGTAGATGAAATAGAAAATTTCCAATCTGTACATTGGATTTCTCCACCAGAAGCTATGTGGAGAATTTATGGCTTTGTGTTAAATGAAATATATCCATCTGTGAAAACGTTACAGTTGCATCTTGAAGATAAACAAATTGTTACTTTCAAAAAATCAGATAATCTTAATCATATTATTAGTAATGATTTTAAATCAAAATTTATGTTGACTGAATTTTTTTCTATGAATAAAATAAATCAAAATGCACAAAAGTTATTATACAAAGAATTTCCTGAACAATTTGTTTGGAATCAACAAGATAAAGTTTGGATTCAAAGGAAAAAAGAAAATGTTATTGATAGAATAGTTACAGCAAATCCTACTGAAGGTGAAAGATACTATTTGCGATTATTACTAAATCATATTAGAGGTCTAACATCATTTGAAAACTTAAGAGTTGTTAATGGTGTACAAACTTTATCATTTCGTGAGACTGCTTTATTATACGGATTATTAGAATCAGATAATAATCTACAACAATGTTTACGAGAGGCATGTTTATATCAGATGCCTTATAGTTTAAGACGTCTATTTGCTACAATATTAGTATATTGCAAACCTAGCAATCCTAGAATGTTATGGGAAAAATTTGAAAAGCCTATGTCCGAAGATTATAATAAGATGAATAATATTTTGATAAATGTTAAAACCAAAGTATTACAAAATATTAGTTCTATCTTAGAGACTATGGGAAAAAATATTAATGATTATACTTTAGTTGATTACAATATTTATACAAATGAAGATGAAAAAGGAATGAGAGAAATTAATGATGAATTACAAAAAGTTGTTCCTAAACAATATATTCTTACAATATCATCCTTAAACCTAGAACAAAAATATGCATACGACATCATCTTAGAAAAAGTTTTTTCAGGAAAATCAGGAACATTTTTTATTGATGGTCCTGGTGGAACTGGAAAAACATTTTTATATCAAGCAATTTTTGCTACTGTTAGATCGAAAAATCTTGTTGCACTTGCTACTGCATCATCTGGAGTGGCTGCATCTATTTTACCTGGTGGAAGAACAGCACACTCGCGCTTTAAAATTCCATTAAATCTGGATGAAAATATTACATGTAGTGTTAGTAAGCAATCCGGGTTAGCTAAAGTCTTACAAGTTGCTAAACTAATTATCTAGGATGAAGTACCTATGTCAAAAAGACAAGTAATAGAGGCTTTGGATAAAATGTTGCAAGATATTACTGAATCTGAATTGCCATTTAGTGGCAAAGTAGTTATATTTGGTGGTGATTTTCGTCAAGTTTTGCCAGTTGTTCCAAAAGCCACAAGCGAAGAAACAATTAATGCAAGTTTGGTGAAATCATATTTATGGCCAATGTTTGAGAAAATAAGATTAAGTGAAAATATGAGAGCTAAATTTGATCCATTCTTTAGCAAATATTTATTGCAAATTGGTAATGGAACAGAGCCAATAGATATTGATGAAAATATCAAACTTCAAAATATGATGATTATCCCTTATAAAGATGATGTAACCTCATTAAATACTTTAATAGATGTTGTTTTTCCTAATATTCATGATTATCCTAATAATATTGATTTCATGATAAATCGAGCAATATTGACACCAATAAATGATTGTGTTGATGAAATAAATAGCTTACTTATACATAAATTTCCTGGTAATCCAATTAAATATTTTAGTTTTGATGAAACCTTAGACAAGACTGAACAAGGCTTTCAAGAGGATTTTTCAAGTTCACTTGTGCCAAATGTACTTCCTCCTCATGAATTAATACTTAAACCGGGTTGTCCTATTATGTTACTTAGAAATATTAATCCATCTGAAGGACTATGCAATGGTACTAGATTGATTTGTCGTCGATTTGAATCAAATGTCATTGATGCAGAAATTGTTGTTGGTCATTATCGTGGAAAAAGAGTTTTCTTACCAAGAATTCCCTTTTTGCCTGTTGAAAATGACAAACATCAATTTTCGTTTTAAAGAATTCAATTTCCAATTCGTTTAAGTTTTACTATGACGATAAATAAAGCTCAAGGTCAAACACTGGATTATGTTGGCATTTATTTATCTCAACCTATCTTTTCACATGGACAATTATATGTTGCTTTATCTAGAGCAAAAACAGCAAATTCTGTTAAAATTCTTGTTAGACCTACTCATGTTGATAAATTCGATGGCTCCACTAAAAATATTGTTTATCAAGAATTATTAACATTAGCTACACATTAATATCAATTTGTTCCTTATAAAGTCTTGTAAGTTTATATTTAGGAACTTTACTCAAGTTGTTTTGATTTATGCAAATCTTATAGTGTGATTGAACTTTTTCTTATTGGTCTTTTATTTGTTTTTAATTCTTTCATTTATGTTTGCATTTTTGCTTCTATTAATTTGGAATGTAACCTCGATTTGCTGTTGTTCTCTTTGTTTTCCCTATTTTATTTTAGGATAATAGAATGGCGAAGCACTGTAAGCTTATAAAAGAGATTATTCCTATGATGAAACAATGGATGGTCAAAGTAACAGTTGCTGAAAAAACAATGCCTCGTACATCACAACACAGCCCCAGCAAATATCAGAGACTAATCCTACTTGATCAAGAGGTAATTATCCAAATAATTGTCAAATAAATTATCTAAACATTTTTTTTCTATGTTATGAAAATCAAATTTTAATTAATATAACATAATTTAAAACTAATTTAGTATTGTAAAAGATGATATTACTAAGTACAAATGATATATTTCATTTAACTATTAAATTAGTTTTTCATTATATCTCTTGTTTTGATGATATAATAATTTAGCAAGATCACTTTCATACAAGTTATACAATCTAATGGTAGACATTTTCAAATTTGTTAAAGTAAAGTAAAATATTGTGAAACTTGAAAAAGTCCTTAAATAGTAATGACATTATAAAATGAAGATTATTGATTCTGCTTTGAAAGTTTAAATAAATGTTGATAGCTTTTTTTTTTTTTTTTGGATATATTAACAACAATGTTAGTGATGGGTGATTATGTCATATAAGTTTATCTATGAGACCTCTTTTCTTATACATTTACATCCGTTTTTTTTTCTTCACTTTGATAAATATATGATTTCTTGATTGTTGAAAACTTTATCTTCTTACATCTTCATATAATTGGTTTATTTTGTTGTTGAATATAATTAGGTTATTTAGTTAGATTTAATCCAAATTAATCAAGCAAACCTACCTCTTTTTATATCATTTAGTTTCTACTGTCTTTTATTTTGTTTTCATCTTGAAGTTGTCAAAGAACAAATTATTTTATTTATTAATTTTGTTTATTAGGAAATTTATTTTTTTCCATTCTTGACAACTTTATTATGATTAGTAATTTATGTTGTCAAATTCAATAACCATATATTCAAATTTATTGGAGTTTCATTGATAGTTGAATTCATCTTGAAAGATCATTCCTTTTTCTTGGTTAAAAGCTACAAAAAAACTACTTATGTAATTTTATTTTATTTATTAAACATGTTTAAGTATTTATTGATCGCAAGTTTGGTCAACCTTTATCTTTCCTCAAATTATTGTGAATTTGATTGTAGGGTACACGTGTTCAAGTCAGCATTTTTGGTGATGATATTGAGCTTTTTCGAGATACTTTGACTATTTCAAAAAGTTACTATATCTCGACTGCTTACATCAAACAAATTAAACTAGAACATAGAATTGTTCAAAATGATTATCAATGGACAATCAACCGTAGGACCTTGGTTCAAGAGGTTGAAAATGATGAACTTGTGGTTTCATCTGCATTTAGTTTTGTGGCATTTGCTGATTTGCATAAGTACATGGATTGTATTGCTCATGTTGGTAAGAGTTTAAATATTTTTTTCTTGCTTTTTAGTTTTGTGTTTGTTATATCATTAATTAGATAATAAACTCACATTTGCAATGTATTATATCAATATAGATGTTATTGCGATAGCAATTGACATGCATCCTACTCGACAATTAACAACAAAACATGGCTCATCAATGATTCAAGAAGTGATACTTATTAATCAAGAGTAAGATTTGCTATTATGGTTTCAATAATTAGCTTAATTAAAACTCCTTCGTTTTTGTTAAACTATTTTAAAGGAATACAATTATAGATTTATAAATGAAAATTATTTTTATGGCTCTTATACTCTATAAGCAATTATATTCTTTGTCCTAATTATGGATTTATATTTTTTAGGTTCAAACCAATCATATTAACTATGTGGGACCAATTTGTTGACAATGAAGCTATTGTAATTTCGAATGCTGTCGAAACCAAACCAGTTATTATTGGAGAGCGACTCAAAGTTGTATCATATAATGGTATGATTTCTTTTTTATTTAAGTAGTTATATTATATTTATTTTAACGTTATTGATAAATTAACTTTCAATTCTTCTTAGGCATGTCATTGTCAACAAAAAAATCCAGTTCTTTCATTATAAATCCTGATACATCTGAAGCAGTGGCCTTACACTCTTGGTATGTCATAGACTTAAATAACTAATATATTCCTCATTATATTTTATATGATATAAAGATATTAATATGAATATATAATATTGAAGATTCCTTTTAAAATTTTGCACACTTTTTAATTTTCACTTGTGTAAATAGCCTTTTAGTTTATTACTCAACCTATTTTCAAACCTATTAATTACTTTATATCACTTGAATTAGATTAATTGCTTGTGGTATATACTTAACAATAATAAAAATGCAAATAAAAATAGTGTCATCACTAAACAATCACATATTTCTACATTATAGTTATTTAAATCTAACTAAACTATTTTTGGTTTGCATATTATGAATTTATATTACAACAATATTTGTTGATTAAATATATTAAAAGTAGGTTTTCTAAAATTTTGACTATTTAAAATGTTATAAGATGTTTACTATTGAGTTATTCTTTCATTGATTCAGTTGAGCTAAACTTAAACATGTTATATATATCAGGTTAAAAGACAATGAATTTGAACTAAAAGATATTATCAATAAAAAGTCATATTTGGCCTCTACGTCTAGCTCAACAGTCCCATCAATTGAAGATATAATAGAGATTTCCAAAATCGAAAGTTCAATGATGAAGGTATAAACTTTTTTTTTCCCCTTTATCTGTTTAGAATTCAACTCATTCTTTTGTATCATAATACTATGTTATGATAACAAATTTAACTCTCTAAATGCAGCAAACAAGTTTCTGGATCAAAGCATCAATTATGGTCACAAATCTAAATCAAAACTTCTGGTATATGTCTTGTGATCAATGCCATAAAATTACAAGTGCAGAATATGGAGAATCATTTACATGCATCCATTGTAAGCGAAAAGAAGTGAAAGCCACACCAAGGTATTTATTTATTTATTGCTGGAAAAAAAAAAAAAGAACAAAACACTAACTAAGAAGAAGCATGTCAACTATGCTGGCACCCCGCTCCAAAACCTTATAAAATAATTAATTATACTCTAATGTTTTGCAAAATCTTAGCACATTATAATTTTGTTTGATTATATCATGTGATTCAAATAACAATTAAGTTTATTATTTTTTTTGTAGATGTCGTCTTCAAGTGGAGTTACAGGATGCATCTGGATCAATTGTTGCAACTTTATTTGGACAAAACGCTGAGACGTTTCTATCGTGTTCTGCTAAACAATTGATGGATCAAACAACTGAGGTACAATATATTTTACTTATTAAATATATAAACTCCTAAGATATGAAGTTGAAAAAAAAAGCATATAAACTATCTTTTCCCTAATTAATTATAATTTAAAGTAACAAAAATTACATGCAAAATACCTCACTAATTTTTTACACAATCTTGTAGACAAACAATAGATTTACACCATATTTGTTATATTCTCAATATTTTATACAGTGAAATTTAAATATTAGAAGAACAAAATATGTTAATAGATTTTAGGCTAACAAACTATGTAAATTAATTAACTTAAAAAAGCATACATAACTCAATTTCATTGATTAAAAAATTATATGTTTATATTTTGAAGACTTATTTGATTGTTTAAAATAGTACCAAAATGACTTGTTGCTCTTAAATATCTAAAACATCTAATTAATTTTGAATATATATTATTGATGTGATATATTTGAATGTATCTTCAAATGTATTATCAATAATTATAATTTTATTGCATGGTATGTCTTTGTGAGAGAAAGCTTGAAACAACTATGATATAATAACTCTCAGGTTAGATAATTACACAATCAACTATCATGTTAATGCTAAATTATTGTTAGATGCAAATTATAGTTCATTAACATATTATTGTACTCATTTTTATAATCTTCAATGAAATTGTATAAATTATTTTATATATTGCAATGTAACAGGAGGGAATCCAAGGAATTGAAACTTTTGTCACGCTCCATAACCCAAAGATATTTTTCATCCATGTCAAAGCCTCTACATTTCAGAGACGTGGAGAAATGAAAAACATGTTCAATATCATTTCAATCCATGATACTGAAACTTAGTAATAGTTGTTTGGGGAGCAGATATATATGACGGGTGTTGAAAGGTGCCTACTTTCATTTTGTTCATATATAAGTAAAGCATGTCCTCTAGCAAATAACAATAGATGTTTGGGTTTTTGTTTTAGATCTTTAAAACACTCTTTTTGAAGCTTAAGAACTCAAAATACTCTGATGTGTATAAAAGCTTTTGAACATTATGAATGTTAGCTATATGTATAACCTCCCTTTTATAGTATATTGTAAATAAGGTTTCTTTTTATTATATTTATTTACTTTCTTCTACATATAAAACATTTGATATAATTTTTATAAACACTTGAAATTTTATTAATCAACAGAATAAAAATATATTGAATCTTAATTACAAATCAACAATCATGTTACCAAATTGTTAGAATATCAAATAATCGAAGCCTAACCTGAAGGCCATAGCCTGGTGCTTCTTTGGTTCTGCTGTATTAAAGAACATCATGTCATTTGCAATTCACATAAAATTTAGCCAGTACAAACAATTACATTGTAAAATATATAACTAATTCTCCCTAGAAAATATAAAATACATGTTGCATCATCATATATGTGAGATTAATTTTTTTTTTAGTTTTTATATAATCTAAGATGAAAATAAAACTAGAGACAGAAAGTGAGAAGAATTCATGCCCAAATACTAATGTTGCAAACAGTACTAGACAAACCACATACCACAATACATGCCATGTACAAATGCAATTATGTCCATGCCATTATTACACCTTCTTCGACTCAAATAAGCATGTGCTTTCTAAAGAAGACTTATTTTCGCTCCCACCGAGAGAACTATAAATTTCTTTTCTTAAATCAATTTCTTATATAATTTGATTTTCATTTGTTTTCATTCTTAATTAGACTAAAATAACAAATATATACATATAATGTAAAAAAATATAAAAATAATATCATGCATTTTCATGCATTCTAATTTTTTAAAATTAGATTACTTATAAGAGGTTTACAACTTATTTGATTAAAAAAAAAAAAGAATATAGATTTATACACGTGCCTTGCACGTGAGACCAAACCTAGTTTTAATAAAAATCATCATTACCAAAACATCAATGAATAACCTACTTTGAAGGTAAGTTAACCCAAAAAATTAAATATTAAAAAAAAAAAAAAACTGCCACCCATTATAGATAATAAAACATTTTTAATATATACATCATATTTAAAAAAAAAAAAAAAAAAACTTACCCACTATGATGTAAAGGAATAATTCCCAAAAAGAATGAGTATAGTATTTTCTTGATAGAGAAATATGCGGAGAAAAACATGAATTCTCATAAACACCCATAGAGCTATAGTGTTTTTGTCTCATCTCAGCTAACACACGTTTTTCCATTTAATTTTCCAGAGCTCTTTGGTTCTTTCATTATCATTTGTTTTATACTTTATTTTCTTTAAATTGCTTTTAAAATATTATGCTTTAAGTCATGAGTATGAACATAATACATTTTTCTACCTTGAGATTTTTTTTTTTTTAATAAGATGGAAGAAGATCAACTCTTCAACTTTACAAAGACGGTTCTAAAGTTGGTAAAGCCTGTATCACAAAATAGGCTATTGTACCCTCAATTATCAAGATAAAATTTTTGTTGGCAACCTATAATTAGTTTCAATGATCCTCTTCATGCCAATCACAGAAGCAAATTGGAGATAAGTTTGATCATTCGGTAAGAAAAGAACAAAACTAACTAAAGGGCAATTTTGGGATTAATAAGGTGTATAAAGTAAAACATTTAATTTTTAATTTTAATGATGGGTGTACAAAGTAAATGGGTGGGAGAAGATAGCTTTATGCTATGTTTCGAACACCAGATTTGAGGTGAATTTGAGATTTAAAATATTTTAAACTCTCAAATTTTGTATTTGGAGAGTTATGGGAAGAATTCCATTCACAATCCAAAACCCTCTAAATGTCAACTATCATAGGAATAGTCATCTCCAATCAAAATGGTAGGATTTTGTGGGTTTAGGATTCCTGATTTCTCATCCATCTTTCCCTCTCGCTCCTTCATTTCTCTCTTTCCTCTCTGTCTCCTTCCAATGTCCTCCTCCATCGTCGTCGATGGACTTGATGTGAACCTCGTATATAAAGATATAACACCCATAATCAAACTGAAGCACGACCCCAAGAAAAATTAAAATAGGTTTATAACCAAAATTTTGAATAATTCATTATATCATTTGAGAACTAAAATTAAAAAAGAATTTTGACCCATAAAATATATGATATCAAGAACCAAATTATAACCAATAGAATGATATTGACACTTTTCCCAAGACATGGATAAGAAGGTGAGAGATAAGTAATGTTTGATCGCTACAAATATAGTTTGATAAGATCATATGTTCATGAAAAACAAATGAGAAACAAATCTCTATTCTTTTAATTAAAAAAAGTTGGCTATATCATTATTGTTGTTATGTTTGCTTAGGATTATAAGCTTTTTTATAGGCAAAAAAATAAAATCCTACCACGAAACCCTAGTCTCTTAATAGTTGAACTTAACTAAACACACTTATGAGTTTAAATTTTTACATGTCTTAGCCAAATCATATAAAAGTAAAATAAAATAAAATAAACTAAGTTAATTTAAAACTCAATACAAGTAAAATAAACTCAATCCAATGCAACTTGACTGACTTTGTTAATGAAAACCAAAAATTTTCTTTTTTGTTCATTGCTGAACATGTGATTTTATTAAGTTATGCTTGTGGTGATCAAACATAACATCTCCCATCTTTTCATTTCTATCTTGAGAGTAGAGTCAATATCATTCTATTGATTAAAGTTTTGGTTCTTGATTATCATATATTCTATGGGTTAAAATTCTTTATAATTTTGGTTCTTAAATAACATAATCAATAGGTCATAATTTTCATTATAAACCTATTTTAATCTTTCTTAGAGAGATATTTTAATTTGATTGTGAGTGTCGTATCTTTATATACGGGGTTTACATAAGAACTCAGCAATAGCCATTGACAAAGCCAGCAGCTGCAATACCTTTTATCATCTCTTTCATTTTTTTTTTTGGTTGATGTTGTGGTCTAGGTTCCATCGAACCTAAATTGAACCCCCTATTTTTTTTTATTCAACTTCCTACTTTGATGTTGATGAATGTTATTGTTGTTGATGTTGATGATATTATTGTTATGAGAGATAATGATATTGATGAGAGTTGTTGATGAAGTTGATAAACTATGAATATATTGAAGACAATGGGTTGATAATGAACTGTGATTTTTTTTTAAGATTTTTTTATAAAATTAATTTCAACATTAATTTAAGTATATAATAAAGAATTTAATTTAATTTATTTCAATACAATCTTAATCTACACTAATCACAATATGATATAATTTTAATTTAATTTCAAGCTCTACCAAATATGAAACAGTAACAATTTATTTCATTTCAATTCAATCTAATTTATTTCATTTTAATTCCGCCTTCCAAATATAGCCTTAAACAAATAGGTACATGGAGTTTTACGATGAAATAGCAATTGCTATAAATTGATAGGTTAAAAAAATGCCAAATTTATAAATTAGGTAGAACCTAATGTAGCATGTTTACAAATTTACTGAGGATGTATTCAATGATTTTAAGGATGTAGGATGAAAACAAGTCAAAATTAACAACTGAAAACACAGAGAAATTGTTTTCTCGTTTACTCTAAAGTTATTTATAATTGTAATTAAAATTTGTTGATAAAATTTTCGAAAAATAAAAGATTGATGTTTTTGAGTGTATACTTTATTACAATTAAACTCTATTATTTGAATTAAATCTGAGGGAAGTTTGTGTAATTTTCTGGTTGTGTGGAAAATAAGACACAATAATTCAAGTAGAAGTGTTATTTTCCAAGTCAATCAATTTATAAAAAGAATGGAGGGGTAGAGAGGACTTACATCCAGTGATTCACATTCACTTGAATCTTAGAGAAATCGAAAATGGCGGAGAGCAAGATGGTGCATTCGGCTTGGCTCACATACTTCTCCATGATCTCCCTCCTCACTCTCTGTCCTCCCTTCGTCATTCTCCTGTAACTACAACCATCACTCTCTCTTTCTTGTTCAAATCTACATCTCATCAGCTGATATTTTGAATTTGATATGATATGCAGATGGTACACGATGGTGGACGCTGATGGGTCGGTTACCCAAACTTGGGACTACTTGAACCGAACTGGGTTGCAAGGGTTTGTCGACATATGGCCTAGACCCACTGCTGTTGCTTGCAAAATCATTGCTTCTTATGCGGCATTTGAGGCTGCTCTTCAGCTTCTTCTCCCGGGTAAAAGAGTTGAGGGTCCGATATCTCCTACTGGGCATCGACCTGTTTACAAGGTATTTGTCTAAATGCCCTTCAAATTTGAGGTTTAATATCGCCATATCACCTGATGTTATGCAATTGTTTCAGGCTAACGGTGTGCTAGCTTATGTGGTGACTTTGATTACTTATTTAGGCCTCTGGTGGTAAGGGTGCTCTCCATCGAGCTCTTTTTTGTTTGTTTGTTTGTTTTTGAACGTATCTGTAAAAACGTATTGCTATTAGAGAATTGCTTGTTGAAGTCTTTATTGTGAGTGGTGTCATGGCCATCTTGGATTTTGTTGTCTGTGTTACTGTATCAGCTTAAGTTTTTGGGTTTGACGGTGAGTGATATGGTATCACAGCTTATGGTATCAGAGTTGGGCCCTTTCCTATCCATTTAAGCTTTTGGATTTTATGAAAATTAATAGTCTAGATGTTAAAATCTAAACTATAGCTTGTTCATGCCATGGGAAACTTGATAAGAACTTGTTTGCTCCTGTTTGACTTTGTAGCTTATTGATTTCTCTTTTCAAAAGAGAAATTAAAAGTAAAGTTAAGCAATTTTTGGCTATGAAATTGTTTTCTGATCTTCAGCATTTGTTACTAGTTTATGGCTTGACTATCGAATATCTTGTCTGTAACAATCGGTAAAATTGTGTGCTGTTTATTGATCTTACTTATGGTGGTTGGTTGATGGTTGCTTGGATTTCCAATAAAATAGTCTTCAATGATCTACGTTTGTTGTTGCCTGTTTTATTTTGTAAGTTAATTTGGTTTACCCATTTTCTGATTAAAATCAGTTTGGATGATTACCAATTGGAGTTCATTGATGATAAATACTGTATTCATTCTTCAGGTTTGGGATATTCAACCCGTCAGTTGTTTATGACCATTTGGGGGAAATATATTCGACACTTATTTTTGGAAGCTTCATCTTTTGTATTTTCTTATACATTAAAGTGAGGATTCAAAATCTAGTTAACTGACATATTATTTATTCAGTTTACTTCAGTAAATATCTCTGACACTAATGTTTTCTTGTCTACAAGGGTCATTTGGCTCCATCCTCAACTGATTCTGGTTCATGTGGGAACTTAATAATTGATTTCTATTGGGTGAGCTTCTTGAGGCCTTAGTGGATATCAACGTTGTGCTTATGTAACTATTTTAATTTTTCATAAATAACTAGACATACTTTGGGTGGAAAGAAAGAGAAACGGAAAATAGGAAAAATAAAATAAAATAAAATGTAAAATTCTCAATTTAATCTCTATTTTGGGGGTTACATTCTTATCAATTTGTGATCGTCAACAATGCTATGTACGAACAAACTGCAAAGGCCAAGATCTCTGAAAACTAAGACTAAAATGTCGGGAACCTTGTGAAAATTATTCGACCGTGTGTTCTAATGCTGCAAATATGTGGATTTGAGGCCATGCCATTATTTAAGTTTTTTATTATTTATAGTATTAAGCATTTTTTTAATATTTGGTGCAGGGTATGGAACTGTATCCTAGAATTGGAAAGAACTTCGACATCAAAACTTTCACAAATTGCAGATTTGGGATGATGTCTTGGGCAGTTCTTGCTCTTACCTATTGTATTAAACAGGTAGAGGATCTGATATTTCTGCATCTAAATGCCAATCCTCTTGCGACCTAATCTATCTTGGTCTGAAAACTTACAGTAAGACTGTCAATTTCCTAGTTGAAGGGGTTAGACAGTAGAGTGTTTGATTTGCTAGGTCCTCTTACAATCAAGCCTCGAAATCTCAAAATTCTGCTTATCCCTTGTTACATGTAGTTGCTACAATTAATCTTAGTCTTGCACATACTTTAATATATGCAAACACTTAGTCCTTTGTTTTATTTGGAGTTTTCATTATATGAAGTAAAGCCAGTACAACTTGCAGCTTGATTTAGGCCAACCACGGTATTGCTACCTTGGTACTTTGCTGTACCCATTTACCATTTGACTCTTACTAGATTAACTTAGTTCCACCTGTATGTCTTCTTATAGCTTAAGAATTAATATGATGCTTGCTTTGAACAACAGTTTATGTCCTTAAACTGTTAGTTATGTATAGATAATTTTCTTTTAACTTAGAAAATTTTGTGGATGTGTTCTTTGAATCTTTTGTTTTTTTAATATATACTTTTGTTATTTACCAGTATGAAGCAAATGGGAGTATATCAGATTCCATTCTTGTAAATACAATATTGATGCTGGTTTATGTTTCAAAGTTCTTTTGGTGGGAAGATGGTTACTGGAACACAATGGACATTGCACATGATCGAGGTATAAATATGTGACATTGCTCTCGTCTTATGCTCATATTTGTGCATTGTCTTTTTTGAATTTGTTTTGGATTTAAATTTGTGTTTGTGCTTGAGCCACTCAGCCACATGGCAAGCCTGTTGGTCTTGCATGTGGGAGGATATAATAGAGTGCTTAAACACTATTGTCGGCTCATTCCCAATAGCTTAAACAATTGCGTTGAGTGGTTATCAGCCCGTTTCTTTATATTTAGACTTGTAGGATATTAATTTCTTCTATTCATTTGAAATGGATTAGGTTTAGCTACTAGAATGGGCCTTATCCTTCTGGAACACATAATTATTATACAATAGAGAAGCTAGATTATTAAATAATGGAGAAAGCCTAGCTTTTCATTATTTCTCTTCTTGCTCCTTTTGTTCACTTCTCCTTTTCTAATTGCTTTTCTTTTCTCTCTCATCTCTAATATATATATACATATATTTTTTTCTCTATATCTGTTTATAAAGGGTAAGTTATTGACTTCTATTTGATTGAGATCATGACAATTATTGCTTTGCACCACTGCCTCTTACATTTTGTCAACAATATATTAGAAGGCATACTATTGTGCTTTGCCGATTTGCTCTACCCTTCAACTTTGGGATTTGAAATTTAATTCTATTTAAGTCATTAATGAGAAATACTTATGGTGTGTTAAAATTGATCTATGGTTGGCTTTTGTGAACCCTTTTTGTCGTATTTCTGTTGGAAGTTTGTAGAATTTTGCTTTGGTGTTCTATTGTTGGCTTATTTGACTATATATTTCTTCTGATTGCATTTGTAAGTTGTTAATTCACATATTTCATTTGTAATTTGTAGCTTACAAGTAAAATTCATGGACAAAATATGTAGTATGGTTATTTGCTTTTAAGTATTAAAAGTTTGATTGTTCTGTTTATTTATTTATTTTTTACGAGCTGATCTCATTTTTCTCGCTTATCTTTCCATGACAGCTGGTTTTTATATTTGCTGGGGATGCTTGGTATGGGTTCCATCTATATATACTTCTCCAGGCATGTACCTAGTTAACCATCCTGTGCAACTTGGAACTCAGGTGACTACTGCCCCATTTTGTGATTGTTTGCCCAATCTATTGGAGTTGTGACATATGCTCAATGCTTTCTTGGTCAAATTTTTATTGGGTATGTATTGAGTTCTAGTTTTGAGGACATTCCTATGAGATATCCTGTCCCTTAAGTTTTGTACATATGCAGTGAAAATAATGGTTTGACCTGGTGGTCTCATGATTGTAAATTTAGTCAATTAATTCAAGGAGCTGACTGAAGGATTTGTAGACTTGCTCTTTGTTATGATTTTGGGTAAAATTCTAGTAGTGAAACTTGAATGTGTACTGTCTCACCAAACAATACATCAAAACTCGGCAATTATTCCTTGGTGTAGCTAAAATGCTGAAGAATAAATTGGTAAATTTATGAAATCTGTCCAAATAACTAATTAATTACTGATAATTTCAGTCTGTATAGTCGGACTGAATTTGTCAGTATTTTGAAGTTAAAGATTTGAGTTTGAGATGAAGAGTGAAAAAGAAGTTACCTGTAAATTTGCAAATCAATTACTATGCTTTGGGAAAAATACATACTTAGTTTGATGAACTTAGTCACATTCAGTTCTAGCTTGAGAATTCCAATTTAATGTATGAATTCTTGATTCCAATAGTATCCATCTTCTGTTCCAGCTTGCACTTTATATTCTGGTAGCAGGCGTTCTTTGCATATACATCAACTATGATTGTGACAGGCAAAGGCAAGAATTTCGCAGAACAAATGGCAAATGTTTGGTTTGGGGCAAAGCACCATCAAAGGTGATTTGTCTTATGGCACTTGTAAATTGTTTCATTATATGCAAGTTCTTCTATTTACTTGATTTCTCAAATTTCACCAATTTGGAGTTGAGGCATGAATATATAGTGAACTGAGCTTTTATGGTTCTCAAATTTCTCAAACTTGTCATTCATTTGTGGATGGGAAACAGGCATAATCTAGTTTAATATTTTTGCAGATAGTAGCTTCATATACAACGTCAACTGGGGAAACAAAAACAAGCCTTCTTTTAGCCTCTGGATGGTGAGTTTTCCATCTTCATGTTGTAACCATGAATGCCGGACTTGGAACTAGGTACAAAGTAGTTGTTGTGCTCACCAGGCTAATATAGTTCTCTTACAGGGTAGGGAATTGAGATTGCCTAATAATTCGTCCCAGTTATCAATCTTAATACCTTGAATTATTCTAACTAAATTATTCTTAATTGAAAATTGCCAGAAATCTTCTGTAAGCAATTTCTGTTTTGTTACATGAATATTGATCCATCATGCCTTTTGCAGGTGGGGTTTATCCCGTCATTTCCATTATGTTCCTGAAATATTGTCTGCCTTTTTCTGGAGTGTCCCGGCACTTTTCAATCATGTAAGCATTTGCAATATCAGAATAACTCTGCGGCCTGAAAGTTCATACAGACATATTGCTGAGATCACTTGCTTTTACTGTTTTTCTGCAGTTTTTACCATACTTCTATGTTCTGTTTCTCACCATACTTCTACTTGACCGAGCCAAAAGGGATGATGATAGATGTCGATCCAAGTAAGTGATGATAAGTTGCGAATTTAATATTATGATATGTTCCTTTACACAAATCAAAAGCTTCAAATAGAATTGAAGTACAACAATTGATATCTGGAAGCATGTCCGATAATGTTTTACTTCGTCTTAGCATCAGTCTTGTCATCTAGAAAGCAATTGCACTTTGTAACTTGTAAGAGTGAATTCATTTTCCCACTTGGCCATGTATCATGTTTCTCTAATCTTGAGAGAATGGCAGTTAAGCACAAACTCAGAGAATTTATATTTCTTTCTATTTTGAACACACACATGCTGCCAAAGCGTTAACAATTCACAATGCCACATCATAGTTTCCAAGAATTTGATATGGTTGTGCAGAAAAATTATTGTATGATGCTCTTTAGAATAAGGTGATATGGTTGACTTGTCTCTTGGTCGTTTTATTGAAATCGAGTGGAATTTGACTAGGTTGTTTTTGCAGGTATGGAAAATACTGGAAATTATACTGTGAGAAGGTTCCCTACAGGGTCATTCCAGGAATCTATTGAGACGTCTCGTGTGGATGAATCGTTGACAATGAAACATCAAACTCTCCTTGGGCATAATTGAAAACCGTATGGTTGATTTCACGCTTCCATGTAGCATTATCTACCCCTAACTGATCAGTCTTTGCTGGACACTTTGTATAGTGCTTGTAACTTATAAAATGTTGGGGAGAAATAATCTTTCTTGTATCATATGCGATTTGGTTGGGCTTTTTTGTGTTATTGCATTTTTTCATGTGCTAGGGATTGAGTATGAAGAGGAAGCCGAACACTTTGTTCTTACAATTGAGTCTTTTCTCGGAAAGAAGTTTTAGAGGTTCAATTTAAAGTTTATTGAAGTTTGATGAATTTTTTTTATTGATGCATTTTGATGAAATTTACAAATTTTTTAGGCACCATATCGATTTTGTTAAAGTTATTTAAGAAATCTAATGTAATCTTTATAATAAGCTTTTGTATTTTGTTTTTTTTTTTTGGTTTTTTGTTTTTAATTATTAAATTCACTTGAAAATCCATCAAAATTCATCATTAAATGAAATTTATAAAGTCAACGAGACCTAAATCTTAATAGATTGTAGATAAATTTAGATTGAATGCATATAAATTTTAATGAATTCATTTAATAGAATTTATTTAAATTCGGATTGAATATATTTCAAATTTTAAAATATTTTAAATTTCAATGAGTTTGAGATTATTGAATACATTTCCTTTAGTTTTTATAGGAATGTTGCTAATCATGGTGATATTTAAGACACTTGAAAGAGAAGACATTTAAAAATAAGAGTTAAATATACAAACCTCTTTGAGGTTTACTCTAAAACAGTCACTTAATATTTCGGTTTTTGTAACACCATGACCTTTAGATAATAGTCAACAAGTGTTAAAATGGATGGTTGACCTAGATTTTTCATGCAATAACGAAAATGCTCTCGACCATTTAAATTTTAATTAATTTGAATTTTAAAATTATTAAAAATAATAAGAGGATTTTCAAAACCCTCAATCCAGAGATGCACGAATATTATTTATATTTTTATTTTCAACAAAATAATTTTTAAAATTTTCTTAAAAATTAAAAACTAATGGATAAAGATTTGTAACCCATATCTTTAATCATCTTTTTTTCTTTTCTTTTTTTTTTTTTTTGGGTTTTATTGAAAGATATGAATCTTCCAAAAAACCAAAAAAAAAAAACCAAAAAAAAAATATTAAAAAAAAATTCATCATCTAGGTACCTAGTTCCTAGATGGGTTCGTAACCTATATGATGAACATCATTTGGGAATTGGGTACCTAGATGATGCATAATTATCAACAATAAAATAAATAAATAAATAAAAATATACTACTACTGCTTCTTCATCATGATCTTCAACCCCAAGTTTACAAAATTATCAAACCTAGCCCCAAAATGAAACTAGATTAATGCACAACAATCAATCAATCCTAACCCAAACACTAACCGTGAGCACCCTCCCAATCAATCCCAACACTCACCACATCCACAAACAAAAAAACACTCAAACTTTGTGTACACACACACACACACACACACAAACCAAATTCACCATCCCAAAATCATCCCCTATCGATCATTCCTAACATCCACAACATCAACAAACCAAAAAACACCCAACCTTCACCATCTCAAAATCACCCTCACCAACAATCAAATCCAAAAACCCATTTTCGAACCTAAACAAAAACCGAGAGATCTGAATAGTGGAGAAGAGAAAGAGAAAGGGAGACAGGTGAGATAAGGAAAAGAGCAAAAAGTTAAGCAGATAGGGCAGAGAGAGCCAAGAAATCGAACTCATTTGAACCCAAATCACAAGCCTAGATATCTAGATTTTCATTTGGGTTCGAAATTTGGGTCGTTGAACCCTGATGAACGAGAAGAAGAAAAAGAAGAAGAGAGTGGGTTGATATAGGGTTTAGTAGTCGATGTAGAAGGAGAAGGCGGTAGAGGTTTGGTGTAGGATAGTGGAGAGATAGAGAGCAACTGGTTATGAATGGTGGAGAGAGAGGAAAATAAAAATAAAAATAAAATAATAAAAAATAATAATAATATTATTATTATTATTATTTCAGAAAAAAAAAACTAAGGGCATTTTAGTCATTTTTTGAAAAAAGCCGGTCAATGTCAGAGTGAATAGTTGTGGACTGTTATTTGGGGGTTAGGACGTTACAAAAGTTTAAATGTTTAGATGCTTGTATTAACGTAAACCTAAAAGGGGTTTGTGTATTTAACTCCAAAAATAAATATGGATATTTAAGACACTTGAAAGAGAAGACATTTAAAAATAAATGTGGGGCACATTGGATGAGCATATAGATAACATGGTAGGCTCCTCCCCACAAAAAGACTTTTCATTTCGATTCAATTGAAATGGCTGCTAGCTGAGGTGCATTTTGTTTCCTATCAAGAAGACTGTTCTTGTTACTATTATTATTAAAAGAAATAACACATAAAAATAATAATAATAATAAAAAGCAAGCTTTGATTGGTTTTTAGTATATTTCATATTTTTCACTTTATCGATTTGTTTTATCTTAATATTATATTTTATATTCACTTTGTAACAGTCATCTATTATTTTTATTTTGCCATCCTTTACAGAGTGTATTAAAGGATATTTTAGATAGTATATAGACATGCTGTCGTGGTCTCGAAAAGAATCTCATCAATAATTTTTTAACATGCAAACTACCTAAAAACCCGCCTTCATAACTTTTGTGTCAAAATTTCGTCAACCCACACCACTGACTACACACGCGCGTAACCCCTTTTTTTTTTAATTAAATACACTGTTGGTGGTGAAAATAATTTATACAACTTCAATATCAATGTAAGTTATTGGAATTTCAGAAAAAAAAAAAGCAATTGTATTTTTTTATACCCGTAAAACCATATAATTAAATACTAAAATATAACTTCACTGTAACTTGATAATGTTTATCCATTAGATTTCAATCTAATTCAACAACCATGATGCCCAAGACAGCTAAAATTAAATGCCTGTATAATTGGTGTAAAACTAGGGATAACCCTTTTTCCCTCCTATGGTTTGATATAATGTCAAAATCTCTCAATATTTTAAACAATTACTAATACTGCCCTTGTCGATATATAAAATAGATCAAATACTTTGGCAATATATGAAAATGTCAAAAAATCTCTTACTGTTAAAGTTGATGTTAATAATCAAAGTATTACCATTAATATGGAAGGACAAAAGTACATAGATACTTCGATTTTTTTGGTCATTTCGGTAATGAAAGGGGATAAAATAAAATTATTTGAATTATAGAGTGATAATTAGCGATTACATCAAATTATAAGAAATAGTGAGATTATTTCTATAAATTAATCACTTGTTCTCGGTCGGGGCCCAATTAAAATGGGCAAAAACATTCGGGTCGGGTCCGGTATTCAAATTTGTAACACCATAAAACGAAACAAGAAATTTTAGGGTTCATAACCACGATTGAGGCGAGAAGGGTCTTCGCCATTGCAGGTGCCAAAATATTTAGGGCTTTTTTTTTTTTTTTTTTTTTTTTTTTAATGCATTTATATTTGTATTTCAATTTTAGGGTTTAGTTTCAATTGAATTATCAAAAACTGCTGAATCCCGTTTAGTGTTTGTCTAATTTTGTTGTGTTGTGGACCTGCTAATCTGGGGTTGTGTAGATAGTTGGAAAGATTCAATCTTGAAGCCTCAAAAAGGTTTTTTTATTGTAAGGTCTGATGTGGGTAGTAATTAGTTTTGCTGGTAAAGTCTTGTGTTGTTTGGATTCAAATCTTGTTCACACCGGGGTGAGGAAGGGTTTTAGTTTATATTTGTAGTGATTAATGAAAAACTATAAATATGATTTTATTGATTAAAAAATGAATTTAATTGTTATGTTTTGATGTTAAGATCAAAGGGTGTTGGAAATGAAGTTGGGAGGGTTTTGATTTTATGGTCTAATGTGGGTACTAGCTAGCTTAGCTGATAAATGTTCGATTATTTGAGTCTAAATATAGCTCACACCAGGGTGGGGAGGGAGTTTAGTACATATTTATTTGTTGTGATTACAAAATTACAAATATGATTTTGGTGATAAAAAATGAATTTAGTTGTAGTGTTTTGGTGTTAAGATTAAGGGTGTTGGGAATGAAGTTGGAAGGCTTTGATTTTCATGTTTAATGTAGGTACTAGCTAGTTTAGCAGATAAATCTTCTATTGTTTGAGGTTAAATCTTGCTCATATTGGAGTGGGAAGGGGGTTTATTTCTTGTTTATTATGATTGAATATAAGGTTTTGATGTTAAGACTAGGAAATGAAGTTGGAGGGTTTTGATGTTTCGATTTATGGTTGCAGACAGGGAGAATGTCAGCGTATGATAATGTGGTTGGTGGGAATCTGAAGCTTAAGGGAAAAGCACTGGATGTGAAGGCTGGTGGAGTGAAGAAGAAAAAGAAACATAAGAAGGAACGTGAAAAGATCGAGCAGGTTATCGAACATGACCTTTCCGCAGGTAGGGTTTTCTTTTACATAGTCAAGGCATGTAAATTTTGTATGTAGTTGTTCAATGTTTCTGGGCATAGTTTTGTCACCGTTTTTATACAAGCTGAGTTAGTTTCTTGTCAATGATTGAACTTAGGTCAAATAAGATCGGTCTCTTGTGCCAACCTAGTTGTTGGAGAAGCCACAATGTATATATATATATTTTTTCGATGTGTGTGCTAAACATGATTAGAGATTGCAAATGCTGTGCTTTTAGAATTTCCGGGATTACTTTATCGAGTATATGGTGATTGCTTTTTGTGATGCCCATGTCGTTTTACATGGGGGAAGGGTTGAGATATGATTTTGTCCTAGAAAAGAAAGTAACAAGCACTTCTCTGAATTTATTTTTTGTTGTTTGGGCTAGTGTTGATGGAAAATTTGCTCTTTCAAACCTCTCAATTTAAGTATCAAGATGGTTTTGTCACTGGGATGAAACTTTTGTCCCTGGAATTGTTAATCTTTGTTCATCATTTATTGTCCATGGGATTTTGAACAGAGCTCTGCTGCTAGTGCAACTGCTATTGGTGGTCCTTCTCCTTGGTATAGGTGTGGGTCTTTGTTTTCGGTTAAACAAATGATAGCATATTAAACATTTAAGAATTTTCCATGCTAGATGTTGCAATGCGGCTTTGCTGCTAACGCTACTACCAATGGTCTTTCTTCTGAATTTCTGTCCACTACTGTCTGCCATTGCATTCAATGTTATTATTCTAAGGGATGGAACTGGCCTGTAAAACATTAGTAAGATGATACAGGTGTTCCAGTTCTTTTCATTTATGAGAAGTGAAATATCATTATGATGTTTAGTCTTGAAGAACTTGCATGTATCAAAATGAGACTATACTAAGCTATAGCAATTTCAGTCACCGTTTTAATTATGGAACCTTGCTTAAGCTACAATAGTGAATGGCCGCATACTTTCTGATTCTTGTACTTATAACACTTCCAGCTGACTTTAGACCTTGTAGTAGAGTCCACATACCCTTTTGCTGAAACTTTGGGTTTTACTATACCGATTAGATACATAATCCTCTTCCATTCTTGTCTTGATTGGAATAATTATTTTTTCCTGAGCTGCAACTGATACCTTATTGTTGTATTTTGCATAAGGCTAAGGTGGGTCTGTGAAGTGTTAGATCCAAATCTGGTTGATCAAAGTAAACATAGAAATAGATAAATAAACGAGGGAATGCTTATCAAAGATATAAAAAATTAAAGCAAATCGGTGTAAATGTTACTGAAGAATAGTGTTCAACCACATTCAGAATCTATGAAGAATGTAATACCAGACAAATGGATACTGGATACTTTGTCTTCTCCTTATGGAGCCTATTTCATGGGGGCATTGCTGCATGACAATGTAGTCGTAAGTTCAATGCATCCAGCACAGTGACTGTAATACGCGATGGCATTTGTAATTTGTTGTTTCTGTGCAACAGAGGCAGTTTTAGTAGATTTATATAATTATTAAAGCCAAAACTTTAGCGACAGAAGTGGTTGACAGATGTTTCATTGCGTATAACTCGCTTATATGAGTTGTTTTTGTTTCCATTTTATTGTAGGTGGCAGCACAGAAGTAACAACCGATCCTAGTGAGACAGTGATAAATGATAATGACAAACCAATTGGTGAAGAAAAGGCTGCTTCATACAATGATCATCTCACTCCTGCAGAGCGACGATACATAGAGCAGAGACAGCAACTTGATATTCATAGGTTGGCCAAGGAAGCTAATAAATCTCACCGTGATAGGATCCAAGATTTCAACCAGTATTTGGCAAACATGAGTGAGCACTATGACATTCCTAAAGTCGGCCCTGGTTAACTTATTTCAGACAAGACTGGCCAAAGATTCAACACCTGTTACTGAAATCTCTGCTTCTTACTAGTGTAAAGTGTTGTGTTGCATACTGTCCAATGTATTTCTATTTTCTCTGGCCGGTTTGTTGGTGTAACTACAAATAATGCAACTTGTTTGGTCGTCATGTCTCAGAATTTAATGAAATTATTCTGTCCTCTGTTTGACATTTGCTTGAGCTTGAATGCTATCACATATTGAGCTTTAATGAGACATGTATTTTCAACTCTTTCCTTTTATAATGATTTACACAATGATAACGGTTACCTAAAGATTACTTAACAAAACATTTTAAACTAATGTTCTTCTCGAAAAATGAATCTCCTATCCTTCTATAATTTGAAAGTACAAAGTGTTTTTAGAGGATAAATAGAGATGTTCTATCAATCTCTCATTCAACATTAACTATTAAGCAATAGGAAAATTCAAAACCTTAAACTTATAATGATTTAAACAATGACATCAAGTTAAATAGCATATTCTAAATTATCAATTGCATTAGAAAAGAAATAACTAAAAGGAGGGGTGACAAGCAAAAAGACAAGCTATCAACAAAGCAAAATATTGAAAATCTTTAACATGTTAAAGACAAACTTATTCTGAGTAATGAAAAATCATGTCACCAAACTAGATGAAAGCAACTACACTTGCTGATTTCTTCTTTGTTGACTTCTGCTGATCTTTTCTCACCTTTCTATGCCTGTCTCTATTAAAAATCTTCACAAACCAGTGTGGTTTTCCTGTTGAGAACACCATATATCCCACAGACAAGCCGATCACTAGTCCACTTCCATAACCTGTCATGATAACTTTCCAATCAAAAGTGCTCCAAGTACCTTCTTCTCCTTTGAATGTTGAATGCACTGGTTGTGGTGCTTCATCCTTGACGCATTTTTTTGACAATGGTGGTCCACACAATTTGGAATTCCTAATATAGGAATTGTTTTCAAAAGTATTGAATTGGTTTCCTCGAGGTATAGGTCCCACCAGCTGGTTGTACGAAACATTTAACACTGAAAGAAATGTCAAACTTGTTAGCTGCGTTGGAATCTCTCCGGTAAGCTTGTTTGAAGAGAGGTCTAGTGATTCAAGCTCTATCAGATTTCTCAATGATGATGGAATTTGACCTGTCAAGCGGTTGTGAGAAAGGTTAAAAACATTGAGTGACTTCAGCTTCCCAACTACTTCTGGAATTTTCCCTCGAAACTGGTTGCTTGACAAATCAATAGTAGTTAAGGTTGTCAAGATTCGTTCAAACCGCAGATCTGTTCCTTTCCATGTCAAAACCACTGAATCTTGATAGTACCTTAATCCCATGTGGTCAGCTCTAGGATTTTTGTCAAGATCATACATCATGGTTTCAAAGCTTTCAAACAACTTTGTTGGCAGAATTCCAGTGAATTGGTTGTGAGAGATGTCAAGGATTCGTAGCATTGCGAAGGGAAACATCGTTTCAGAATTGCCAATGCAACCAAGAAATCTATTAGATCTTAATATAAGAACTTGCAGTTTTGGAGGAGTTGCTAACCAAAAGGGAAATGTGCCATTGACAATGATATTACCAACATCAAGTACTTCCAGGCCACTACAGTTGGCCAAAGATGATGGTAGTGGTCCTTCGAGTTGATTGCCATTAAGGTTAATTGTCTTCAAACTGCTGCCATTTGAAAATATCTGAGGGATAGTGCCGTGGAAATTGTTCATGCTCAAATCCAAGACCTCAAGTATCTCATAGTTTCTAAAACACTCAGGGATCATTCCACTAAAGCTGTTGTTCGCCAAGACAAGATATTTAAGTGAGCCCATGTTGCAAATCATTGAAGGGATCTCTCCTGTCAGATTATTGTGAGAAACTGAAAAGAATAACATTTTAGCACCATGAGGTGGAACTGCAAGTGGCCCTTGAAGCAAGTTGGAGTGCAGATCAAGAAAATATAATTTCGGCAATGGGATTTGCACAACTCTTGTCAGAAAATTGTGAGACAGATTCAAAGAACTCAGATCCTGCCACAATCCTAATTCTTCTTGTGATATTTGGCCAGTAATCTTGTTGTCAGAGAGGTCTAAAGTGTCCAAGTTCTTGAAGTTTCTCAGGGAAATTGGGAATTCAGTTTGATTACATGAAGAGAAACGGAAAAAAGTAAGATTTGCCAAGCTGAAGTTGGAAATGCCATGTGATCTAAGTGACAAGTCACGGTTATAGGAAAAATCAACAGTCTCAAGATTTTTAAGCTTTGAAAACAAATCAATGTTCACAATGCCACTCAAATTATTTGAAGAAAGATCAAGTTGAACAAGATTCACAAGTTCAAACATGGAATCAGGGATTGAACCATGAATCTTATTGTTTGCTAAGTTAACATCCTGCAGCGGTCCAGGTTGCTCGAAAGGATCAATAGGACCAGTTAATTTGTTGTTTGAGAGATCTAAGTGCTGCAAAGAGGGCAGAGCCAATAACCAAGATGGTATTCTGCCACTCAGTAAATTATCAGACAAGTAAAGTTCACTTAGATGCGGAAGGGCACGTACCTGAGAAGGAAAATGACCCTCAAGTTGATTTGCATGGAGGTTCATGTAAGAAAGTTGTGTGAGGTTGAATATTGAAGCTGGGATGCGACCACTAAAACCATTATTTGACAAATCTAAAGAAGTGAGTCTTGTAAGGTTAACTAGTGCTTCTGGAATTGACCCTTTGAAACCAGAATCAGCAAGATTCAACTCATTCAAATATATAAGATCACCAATTGCATCAGGTAAGATCTCAGAACCACTAAAATTATTGCGAGCTAGGTTGAGTTGACGGAGATGGTGAAGGTGGAAGAGGGTGTTGTTGGGGTAGAGTGTGCCAACAATCCAACTACAGCTAAGATCGAGGCCTATAACGTGCCCAGTTAATCTGTCACAAGTGACACCATCCCATGAGCAGCAATCACTGTCCTCCTTCCATGTTTCTGCTTTAGAGTAAGGAAAACCATCGGGACAAAGCAGCTTTATCGTCCTGAATTTACTAGAATAGTCATATTTTCTGATCGAAAAGGAGTTTTTGAAATGGAGCAAGGCAAAGCTTTGGTCAGGAGAGCAAAGTGCTGGCTTCGATGGAGAAGAAGATGATGAACAGATATCATTATGCAAGAACATGAAGAAGAGCGAAATGACAAGACACTGCCATAATAACCTACACATCCTGCCCGTCTTTGAGAGAGATAAGAGATTCTACCAAAGGCAACTGTGATAATCTATTCATGCAGCTTCAAGTACTTATAAATATTGTAAACATGGCTCCCACTGAGTCAAAAAAGAAGACAACGTCGTCTTGAAAAGAAAATCGGACAGCACAATTATTGAAAGAGGAACACGAGTGTTGAAAAGAATGAGAAAACTAGGTTGGAGTCTCCTGGGTGGTGAGTAGTGGGCCCGCACATAATTAGCTACTTTTCCGTTTTTGGGAGTAATGGGCCCGAAAATAATTAGCTACTTTTCCGTTTTTGGGAGAGAGAGAGAAGAGATTCTATCGAGATAATCAATGCATGCAGCTTCAGGTACCTATAAATGGGTAGGCTAGTGTCAACACGGCTCTCTCAAAGTCAATAAAGAAGACAACGAAGTCTTCAAAAGAAAATGTGAAAACATATGTTCATAATATAAACACAACATTCAGAAGGTCACAATTATTTAATGAAGGACACGGTTCAAACTTGAGACCGGTGGGTGGTGAGTGGTGGCCCCGTAGCATAAGTAGCCACCTTTCTAAAAAAATCAGTTAGCCTTTGCACTTATATTAATATAAACCTTATATAAATCAAATGTTATTATACATTTTAAACTCTTAATCTTTAGATCAAAATATTGTACATATTCATGAGTTTATACATTTTAGATTCTTCTATTTAGATTAAAATACTATATATTCATCTTTTTTTTTTTTAAAAAAAATACTATATATTCATGAGTCTTTTGAGTTAATTGGCATTAAATTATATAAACAAAGTAATTGAACTTCAATAACATACCCATAATGACAATAGAAATTTTAGTATTGTATTTTTACCATTCTTTGTGTCTAGTATGAATAAAATACTTTATAGTATCATAATTCATCAAAAAGAATCAATAAGACAACGTGGCTTTGCTAACTAGATCAAACAAATAAAAAGAAAAGGAAAGTGGATTTTGAAAAAATCAAATCATATGAGTGTAGATTACTTAAACATATAAGTGCAGACTTTTCCAATGTTAATCAATCAGTTAAAATATAAACTTTTGGACTCAGATATTACCTGGAGCCAACTTATCCTAAAATTCTAAAGTCTGGAAATGAAAAATCAAGGTCTCTGCTAAAGTTTGGTTGAGATGTATGGAGTGATGATAGAAAAAATGACAAGTTGAACAATAATTCTATGAAGCTAGACTTGTAGGTGGGAACAATAGTAATGAAAAAAGATAACGACTCTTGTTCTTAATCAAAGTCCCAGAGATCTATTATTTGGAAAGAGCTAGAGAGATTGTTTGCATTCAGTTAATATAATGATTATCACAATGGAATAAAATTCCATTTTTAAAAAATTAATATTGTAACACCCTCCACCTGATTCCCATTCAGATGAAAACTCGAGTAAGATGATGCTACCTTAATTGGTTTATTCGTTATTAATTTACATATATGCACTATAATTTTTTTTTTTTTTGAAAATCGGGCAGAGTTTCCGTTGCTTTTCTGAAAGACTCAAAATTATAAAAACCTGTAATTTCAAAAACAACCACTTCTAAAATACATTCATTTTCTCAACTTTTATTTCGGATCTTCCGTCCGACTCCAAAATCACTTCATCACACAAACATTTATAACCACAATATTTAATAAAAATCATATTCATCAAAATTAAAAACAAATCAAATGATAAATAAGAATTTTCTTTACAAAATTACTTTACAAATCAAAAACCTTTTTCTACCATTGATATACATTCTCATGTATAAAATTTTGTAAATCCATAGACATGTACATGCATTTCCATATACTTAAACACTACTGTGCAATACTAAAAGTAAAACTATCAAGGATGGAGGGAGGTGACTTGCAGAAAGCGCGGTAGTTGTCTTCTCATCTATCCTTATCTACAGTGTCCAAATTCAACCTACGCGTGGAAAATCCAACGCACTAAGTATCTCTACTTAGTAGGTGTACACTAAATTTAAATTTCATCAATTTCAAATACACAAGATTGTAAAGCAGGATTTCACAGTTATCAAATATTCATAATAATTATAAAAAACTCAATTTACTAGTAAATGCATATATATGAAATGTCTAAAAGTCATTTTCCAAATATGACCTTATAAAACCAGATTTCATTATTTTCACATCTTCGTCACGAAACGAAATAAAAATTAAATCTCATTTCGTAGAAAATTATCATGTTGTCAAATAAAATTTCCCAAATATCAAATTTTTATTATTTCATCAAAATTATGTTATCGTAACACAAAATTTCATAATTTTAAAGCTTTTATCAAAATTCATAAATAACTCCATTCATTAATAATTGCATATATAAAACACATGAAATTTGTTTTCAAGCATATTAAGAATCAAGCTTCCAAAATGTTCAAACTTTTATTAAAATTCACAATTACGTCAATTTATCAAGAATTGCATATATAAAACTAACATTTTAAATTCCTCATTACACAAAAATATATCATAGTGTAACACAACTTTTTTTTTTTTTTTACGTTTTTCTCAAAATACTAAAATAATACGTAAGGAAATCATTTTATTAATAAAAACACATATACATAAAAGACATTCTCAAACATATCAACACAATTTCTTCCAATTTCTATAACAAACCTCAACGAAAGCACATACTAACAATTACATATATAAAACCCATAACAATCGTTTTTCAACATAGTTACACGATTTTCATGTAATATATATATATATATATATATATATATATTTTTCAGATACAAATGGTAAATCATTATTTTACAATTTTCAAACTTTTACAGATAAATTTACAAAGAATTAAAATTTTCATTCACTGCATGCATAAACATATTTATTTTCATTTTCAAGCATGTCAGCATGATTTTTCTTTAATAGTATTTAGCGCCCTTTGTAAACACTGACACGATACCATGGACTGGAAATCGGGTTTCATGTTTCCCTTGGCATCAGACACTCGGTGACTACCCGCTGGGGCACGTTTCATATAATACACAAATTCTAGGACCGGACACTCTGTGCCTCGCAAAATCCATGAATTTCATATTAACATATATAAGCAAATCGGTGCAGTACTGCTAATATCACCCTATTGGCATGCCAACTACCAATCTCCACCTACCAATGTTCAGGTTTACTCGGCCATTTATAATTTCATTTATTATCAACAATTTTTATATTTTTAACAACTTCATTTCTAAATAAAAATTTCGTTAGAAAAACCACGAAATAGATTTCAGCCACACTTTTTCCATTTAATTGAAATATCAATTTAAGCATCACAAAATATCATCTTACATTCCATAATCTCATCAAAATTTTATCAAAACTTTCGTGCTCTTCTCCCGATATACATTCGGTTAAGGCACTAACTCATCAATTTCTTTCCGATTCTTTTTCGTCTCAATTCGAAAGTTATTAAAATCACAATCCAATACCATTTGATAATAAATTCTCAAAATAATTGCACAAATCCTTTAAATTCCACATTCAGTCAATATTTTTTCTTTCACAAAATTTTCTAAATTTTTCATTATTTAATGCCACAAAATTCATCATAATATCACTTGCACATAAAATACCACAAAATCATTTATACTAAACTTCACACAGTCACGAAATAGATTTAATTAAAATTGAACAAAAACACATACTTTTCCCAAACTTTTCAAAATTTAATTATCAAATCCTAAAGAAAAATTCATTCGTAACATAATTCACACATATTCATGGAATTTATTTAATTAAAATATAATAAAATCATATACTAAATTAAACAAAATCTCTACAAATAAAAATGAGTGTTTAAAGTAAGTGTACACCAACCTTTTGGACGCTTTTTATAGTTTATCCACTCACATAACTCCTTTAATTTTTTTATCATCCTAAATCCACCCTAAAATCACACAAAACTTAATCTATAATTCATAGAAAAATAAACTAATTTTATAAAATTCAAATCCTACTAAAATAATCTTACCTATTTAAATAATAGGATATTCAAAATATTTTTCTTTCTCTTTTTTTTTTTCTTCTTCTTCTTCTCGGCTGCACCATGCCCGATTGCTTCTGTTATATATATATATATATATATATATATATATATATATATATATATTTTTTTTTTCTTCTCCTGCTGCTTGCCGTATAGCTTCTATGTTTTATTGTTTCTGAAGGCACAAATATATATATATATATATATATATATATATATAACTCACTACCACCGCCTCATGCATTTCCTTCTTTCTTTATTTTATTTTATTTTATTTTTATTTTATTATTTTCTTTTCTCAGCCGGCGCCACACATTCATATAAACATATATATATATATATACTTTTTTCATCACTCGGCAGCCACCCCTTTTCTATATATACATATATTTTTCTTTTATTTCAATGGGACGCACCACTTTTAATTCATATATATTTTTATATATTTTTTTTTTCTCAACACAATCCACTAATAATTATATATATATATTCTTCCAGTGGGTCCCACCACTAATTTATATATATTGTTATTATATTGATTATTATTATTATTATTATTAAAAAAAAATAATCAAACCAGATTCATAATAACATATGTACATTTTCATTTTTTATCCCCTATGACCTTTTTTTTTTTTAGTCCAATATTCTTAATTTCTTTTAAAAATATCCTCCAATAGGATATTTATTCATAAGCTTCTATAATTCTAAAATTAAAATCAGATCAAATTAATAATAATAAATTAAATCTCAATTAATTTCTTGAGTCCCATTAAATTGGGAAGTTACAGAAATGCCATTGTATATATCTTTTACAATTAAATATAATCATGTCATTTTTAACATCCCATTTTTTTTATTATATTTTTTTCTTCCAATTCAATCACCTACAAATCACAATTTAAATCCCAAAATTTATCACACAACCTTTTAAATCCATACTCAATTTACAATTCTCTCATGTCACATGTCTATTCTTTCTTGTCTCTTTTGATTTGACTTTTACAGGATATCCGGATTCAGTTTTTCTGGGACTTTTTCGAAATCCTTTTAAAATTCATCGGGGCCTATATTCGGACTGCGTACATACTCCTAGTAACATCGGTGACTCTTAAAAGTTATTTCATGCCCCTTTTTGGCTTTCCGTAAATTCACTAGATCGCCTCCAGCGATTTCTGGATTGATTTCATTTCAATTCGAATATCCTTCAAAAGCATCGTTTAAGTTTCTAAAATACTTCTATAGCATTTTAACACTTATTCTGATACTTCTCTAAATTTTCAAAATTTTCAAAAATTTTTTCGGATTTTTAATCGGATCTGAAAACCACTCAATTTTACCTCAAACGAACTTATTTTTGATACGTTTAAGTTTCTTTAGAGTTCATTACTTATTCCAGAGCTTTTTGACTTTAAGGTCTGTTTTTCAAAAAATTCACTATTCATACGGATACTATTCCGCCCGAAAATACTATTCATCCAAAAATCACTATTCATCATGAAAATATTATTCATCCTAATATATTTTCATTTCTCTTAAATAGAAAAAATTCGGGATTTTACAAATATGATGGACAGTAAAAATTAATTTAAAATCAAAATTTAATATTCATATTTATTTAAAAAATTAATTTTTAAAATTTTCTTAAAAATAAAGACAATAAATCTCAACCGTCCATCTCTAAAATGGACGGTGGAGATCAAAGAATTAAAAAAAAAATCTGAAATAAAAAGAAAAAAATTGTTGAAAAAAGGAGAAATTAAAAAAAATCTTTATTTCATTAAAAAAAAAAATCTTATTGGTGAAGATGATGGTGGGTTCAAAAATATCAAAAAAAAAAAAAAAAAATCTTTATTCCACCTAAACCACCAAAATCATCAAATTATCAAAAATCATCACCTGGGTTCAAATCTAGATAGGTTTCTCACTGATTTCAATGGAGAGTGGAAAATGACGAGGACTAACAACAAGAGAGGAGAAGAGAATAGTGAAATCGATAAAGATGAAGATGGAGGGAGAGAGAGTGTAACATCCCGAATTTTCTCTATTTAAGAGAAATAAAAATATATTAGGATGAATAGTGATTTTTGGATGAATAGTATTTTCGGACAGAATAGTATCCGTGTGAATAGTGAATTTTTCAAAAAAAAAAAAAAAACAGACCTCGAAGTCGAAAAGCTCCGGAATAAGTAATGGAGTCTAAGGAAACTGAAACGGATTAAAAATGAGTTCGTTTGAGGCAAAACGGAGCGGTTTTCGGATCCGATCAGGAACCCGGAAAGATTTTCAGAAAAATTCAAAAATTTAATAAAGTATCGGAATGAGTATTAAAATGCTCATGAGGCATTTTAGAAATTCAAAAGACACTTTCCAAGGTGATTCGGATAGAAATAGAATCAATTCAAAAATAATTGGAGGCGATTTAGTGAATTTACGGAGAGCTCAAAAAGAGCATGAATTGACTTTTAAGAGTAATTGAGATTACCAAGAGTATGTAGGCAGTCTGAATATAGGCCCAGGTGAATTTTGAAAGGATTTCGAGAAACTTCCAGAAAAGCTGAATCCGAGTATCCTAGAAAAGTCAAATAAAAAGAGATAAGAAATAATAAACATGTGGCATAAGGGAATTATAAATTGAGTATAAATTAAAAAGATAGTGTGGTAAATTTTAAGATTTAAATTGTGACTTTTAAGTGATTAAAAAAAAAATAAATAAATAGGAATGAGGTGTTAAAAATGACATGATTATATTTAATTGTAAAATATATGTACCAGGACATTTTGTAGCCCCCCCAATCTAAGAGATTAAGTGAAATTTAATTTTTTTTTTGTTATTAATTTAGTCCGATTTTAGTTTTAAAAGTGCAGAAGTTTGTGGATAAATATCCTATTGAAGGATATTTTTAAAAGAAATTAAGAAAATTGGATTAAAAAGAAAAAGGTTATAGGGGTTTAAAATGAAAATTTACATTTGTCAAAAAAATATATATATTAATAATCGGGTGTGTTGATTTTTTTTAAATAAAATAATAATAATATTAAATCGTGGGACCCATTAAAATAAATAAATATATATATATTAAATATTGGGCCCCACTGAAATAAAAGAAAAATATATATATATATATATATAAAAATGGGGTTGCCGTGTGAGGAGAAAGAAAAAAAAATAAAAAAAAAAAAAATTATATATATATATATGTGGCGCCGGATGAAAAAGAAAAAAAAAAATCAAATCAAATCAAATAAAGAAAGAGAAGAGGCGGTGCCGTGTGTATATATATATATACGGCTTCTCACAAACAAAACAAACACACAGGCCATTCGGCCAGAGAAAGAAAAAAAAAAATTTTAGAGAGAAGGAGAAGCCGGGAAGAAGAAAAGAAAGAAGAAAGAAGAAAGAAGAAAATTTTTTTGGGGTGCTCAATTCATTTAAATATGTAAGTTTATTTTTTTTATATAGAATTTAGATTTTAGAGAATTAATTTATTTTCTATGAGTTATAGATTAAGTTATGTGTGATTTTAGGGTGGATCTAGGATGATAAAAAAATCAGATGAGTTAGATGAGTGGATATGTTACAGAAAGCGTCCAAAAAGGTTGGTGTACACTTACCTTAAAAATTCATTTTTATTGTAGAGATTCTGTTTGATTTAGTATATGAATTTATTATGTTTTAATTAAATAGATTTTACGAAAATGTGTGATTTATGTTATGAATGATTTTACATAGTATTTGATAATTAAATTTGGAAAAGTTTGGGAAAAGTATGTGTTTTTGTTCAATTTTTAATTAAATCGATTTCGTGACTATATGTGAATTTTAGTATAAATGATTTTGTGGCAATTTGTGTGTAAGTGATATTATGATGAATTTTGTGGCATTGAATAATGAAAATTTTGGAAAATTTTGTGAAAGAAAAAGTATTAACCGAATGTGGAAATTAAAGGATTTGTGAAATTATTTTGACAATTTATTATCAAATAGTATTGGATTGTGATTTTAATAACTTTCGAATGAAAACGAAAAAGAAACGGAAAGAAACGAACATGTTAGTGCCTTGACCGAATATATATCGGAAGAAGGGCACAACGATTTTGATGAGATTGATGAGTCACTTTTGAATGAGAAATGATGTGTTATGATGCTTTGAATAAATGAGAAATATATATATTTTGATTGAAAAAGTGTTCTGAGTTTTCCGAATGAGAATTTTTGTTGAGAAAGGAAAATTGTGAAAACATGAAATTGTTGATAATAAATGAAATTATAAGGGCCCGAGTAAACCTGAACATTGGTAGGTGGGGATTGGTAGTTGGCATGCCAATAGGGTGATATTAGCAGTACTGCACCGATTTGCTTATATGTGTTGATACGAAATTCATGGACCTTGAGAGGCACCGAGTGTCCGGTCACAGAATTTATGTGATATATGAAACGTGCTCCGGCGGGTAGTCACCGAGTGTCCGATGCCGGGGGATACGTGAAACCCGTTTCCAGTCCATGGTATCGTGTCAGAGTTTACGAAGGGCACTGAGAAAAATATTAAATGAAAAACGTACAACTATGTTCGAGAATGATTTTTATGTGCATATAGATATGTATTTGTTAATAATGTGCTGTCGTTGTGATTTAACATACAAGTTCGAAGGTATCGTGTTGATATGTTTGGAAGAGTTTTTTTTATGTGATTTATATGTGCTTTTATTAATAAAGTAAATTCCTTACGTATTATTTTAGTATTTTGAGAAAAACGTAAAAACAGGTTGTGTTACACTATGATATATTTTTGGGAAATGAGGAATTTAAAATATTTGTTTTATATGTGCAATTGTTGATAAAATGACTTATTTGTGAAATTTAATAAAAGTTTGAGCATTTTGAAAGTTTGATTCTTGATATACTTGAAAACGAATTTCATGTGTTGTATACGTGCAATTATGAATAAATGGAGTTATTTATGAATTTTGATAAAAGCTTGAAAATTGTGAAATTTTGTGTTACAATGACATAATTTTTATGAAATAATGAAAGTTTGAGACTTATAGAATTTTGTTTGCCAATACGGTGAATTTTAACGAAAATGTATTTGAATTTTAATCATGTTATACTACGAATTCTGGAAATGTTGGAATTTTGAGTTTGTATGATTGTGTGAGAAAATTTTATGGCTTTTAAATTTAGTGTACACCCACTAAGTAGAAATACTTTGCACGTTGGATTTTTCACGCGTAGGTTGAAATTCTGGGCGCTGTAGATAAGGGTTGACAAGAAGACATCTGCTGCGTTTTTCACGAGTCACATTCCCTCCATAGTCGGTAGTTCTTCGTTTAGTAGTATATAGTGGTGTTAAAGTATCTAGAAATGCATATATATATGTATATGGGTTTACGATATTTTATAAATGATGATGTATAATTTGTAGAAAAAGTTTTTGGGTTTGTAAAGTAATTTTGTAAAGAAACTTTCATTTATCGTTTAATTAGTGTTTAATTTCAATCAGGATAATTTTTATTAAAGTTTGTGTTTATAAATGTTGTGTGGTGAAGTGATTTTGGAGTCAGACGGAGGATTTGAATTGGAAGTTGAGAAAACAAATGTATTTTAGAAGTGTTTGTATTTGAAATTGCAGGTTTTTATAATTTTGGGTTTTTCAGAAAAACAGAGGAGACTCTGCCGGATTTTCAAAAAAAAAAAAAAAATTTGTAGTGCATATATGTAAATTAATAACAAATAAACCGATTAAGGTAACATCCTCCGACTCGGGTTTCCATCCGAATGGGAATCGGGTAGAGGGTGTTACAGAGAGAGAGAGAGAGAGCAGATGAAGAGAGAGAGAGAGTTTTTTTTTTTTTCGTTATTAATAAATTTATTTTTAATTTTTTTTTTTTGGAGATCAATAATTTTTTTTTTCTTAAATAAATTAAATTTAAAATTTTTATTTTTTTGGTTTTTTGTTATTTTTATTAATTTATATTTATTTATAACCTCCATTTACCATTCTATCTGTCCACCTCTAACGGCAATGGATGGAATTGATAATGGCAGGGTTTTAATTAAACTTCGGGGAGGCGAACCATTAATTCTGAAACTAAGGGGAGCCGTTTCAGGTTATGATCAAAGGTTAGGAGTAAATTATAATATCCCTACATTTAATTAAAATGCAAAATTGTTCATAAAAATGATCAAAAGAAAAATCAACCAAGAATTGCAAAATGTAGCTTATTCTCATTCAATCAACAAAGTTTATTACAACCACTAATTATATATGACTTCCTTGTAGAATCTACTTAATTTACATGCCCATAAATCATGAAAGACAAATAAATTTTAATAACCTGAACCTACCAGGTCAGGTTCAAGAACCTTCCATGTAAGCAAAGTTTTCAATCACTGTTGTAGTTTTTACACACAGATTTCTACTGATTGATCACAACATTTATATATGATCAAGTGATAGAAGCTAAATTAGCTGTAAGATAACAACCAGCTTCTACTTGTATATTAACGATAGAAATCTTAGAACTTCGATTATTTTCAGCTTTCAAATTGAATATCACCCCTAGAACAGAACTTTTGATGGACTGTCATTAACCTTAATTGTGATGATTGATGAAAAGAGTCCATGAAAATTAGTCCTTTGTGGTGACCCATTGGCAATTATGATTAGTTTGAAACAATAGAACCCTGCATTAATTTAGGAATATAAGACAAACTTTTGGATTTTATTTAAATTCATATATTAAGCTGTTTTTTTTTTTTTTTTTTTTTTGAAATGATGTACTTTTGTCGTTTAAGTTGTGTTATATCATTTTTTTTTTCAAAATTCACAAATTTAGTTGACCATATAATTTGAGCTATAAATTTGAATAAATTTTTGATAATTTAACATTATTCTTTATATAAATATCAATTTTATATGTTGAATGCTACTATAGAAATACAAACTACTACGACAAATGTTAATTAATCATACATATAAGTGATTTAGATTCATTAATCTTCAATTTCAAAATGCGGTTTTAAATACATGCTACCAAACCTGATTTCAAAATTTGCAAACAAAACTAAAAGCACTATTAATTTTCCTTTTCAAAAACAACAAACGATATACATTACTGAACACACCCTTAGATTGGTCATTTCGAGTTCTCTTCGATAGCATTCAGTTGCACAATTAGATACCAATTAGTATTACAATGGACCTATAACTATTTACACAAGAACTTTGATATCTCAAAAAACAATTTTCAGACACGAGATTTTCAAATAACATATCATCTTATTTGTAGCCTATCAAACAGATAAGGCAATGACATAGATTAATATCCTGATATATAGCAGTTACAAATCTGATTCAAAAGGATTTGACACCTACCATTCCTGTTATTCACATGGCAGTTACAATTAGCTACCATATCATTTCAAATGGGAGACGTGGAGTTAAAGAGAGCTTTTTTCAGAGTTGCATGGAAATTTTAAGGAGCTAAAAAGGGACACTAGCGAAGAAGCTTCCTTTGTTGGCTTTATTCATGAACTTTCTACATACCCATAAAGGGCATAACACAAATAAACAATAGGAAGTTGCTGGCCTTGGCCATGCATACATACCAACAACACAGTTCACAAACAAGCCAGTGAAGCAGCTTTCGATGCTTCTAGGAAAAAACCACTTTTTGGGAAGCACCTCTCAAAAACATCTCCAACCATGCATGGAGACTTGATATCTTGCAGGCACTATTTAGTGCCATTGTGAACAAATGCGAACAAGCGGAATGTAATGCAATACTAAAAATGGTAACTTTTGAGGATTGAAATTTGAAAGCAATTCTCCACAACGGTGTTATATGAAATCATACAGAGGAGCACCATTGGCATACATACATTAATGCATAAATACATAAATAAATGGATTCTTATCTGTCAGTCAAAAAATAACTTGGAAGGAAGGCCAAGAATACATAAATAAAATCAAAAGTACCCACACTAAAACTATACGGCCAAACAAGCACCGCAGTGCAGCATAACATGGATCCACTTTATACGATCAAACACAAGGAAACTCAACTGTTGTTACTACTACAGGGACTGGAACTGCAGCTGAAATTATGGGAAAACCAAATCTGAACTTACAAATCATCGAGTTTCATCCTCCAAGGCACAGAAACCAGCAGTCAGATGATCATGCAGCTTGCTGAATTTTTCCAGAAGTGCTGCTTCTCATTCAGCTGGGTCCTCAAACTTCTGAGACCTGCAATGTCGATAAATTGATATAATTTAAGACATGATCCCCATGAATTGTATCAGATATAATGTTCATGTATTTATGTTTTGTACTGCTAGAAATTAAATTTGCTTACACTAATCAGTAGAACAGATTATATGGACAAAGTAGTATAGGAGGAACCACCTGCAATGCCCCTCTTGCAGACTGTCTCGCGGCACTAGAAACCCCAACATTTGCACGCACTGACACCCACATCCCAACATACCCTGCAATACCTGAACATAAAGCCCCCAAAAGGAGTGCAGCAACAGTAATATACGCAGATGTAGACCAGAAGCAGAAAACCAGGGGAGCATTGGGTATTTTGACAATATGAAATGAATGAAAAATACAATATTTAAAAAAAAAAAAAAAAAGAAATAGAGAGAGAATTGCCATCGCCTCCCAATGCCAGAAGATTCTTGTTGAGGGGCTGTAGTGCGAAACAAATAAATACTAAAAATCACCAGTGCAAGTACGGATGCCATCTTGGAAATCGTCCCATATTGGGTCCTGAGGAAACCTTCAGCTCCATCTTAAATTGCATCTAATATCTAGAAAGCAGTATAATAAGCTTAGGATAAGAACATTATGAGTTCAAAAATTATTAAATGAAAACTTCTTAGTTTAGTTCACTATTAAAAATTATAATTTTTGAAACTTACACGATAAGACCAACCACCATGATGGTGAAGAGTTAAAATTAAAATGTAGGAAGAGATACAGTTACTTCAAACATATATAATAATTTAAAATTTATTTGGAACTCTTGATATAAGGTTCACTAGGAATTCAACACAGTTTGCCACCTTGCTTAAAAAAATACAGGACATGTATAGTGATATTAAACATAAGATCTGCTGGCACAAATTACTCATTCACGAATTGGAAATCACTGATTAAGAAACTAAATATGAAATAGAAAATTTCCCACAAATAGTAACAGATGCAGAGACTTACCTGAGCCATTTCAGGAGGTTCCTCATCCTTGACAAGAACCCACTTAGAGAAATTGAAAAGACGAAGCTAATATTGCACATTGAGAAGACAAACACTATAATTGGAGAAATACTCGCTCCAATGTAGAAAACCACCCCAAAACCCAACAGCGAGAGAGTAAAAAGAACACGGACATTTATTTCCATAAGGACTCGAAAAATCTGCACAAGAAAACAATTGAATAGACTCCTCATGAAAAAGATCACATGTAAGAAACAAGAAGCAAGAAATCTAGAATCATTTGAAAATACACACAAATCCTATATAACTATCATGACATGAACCTGCACACGAAGCAGAAATTACAAAACTCCAATGAATTCATTCCCAAAATTAACTAAAATTTACTTGTACCTCACTACCATAATATAGCAACAAAAATGTATATTATACAATGCCAATTACATGTTTCACAATACAACATATCTATTTATATATAATACAATTATATATACACTGAGAAGCCACAAGACAGAGAGATATTGTATAACAAACATACTACGTTAAATTGTCTTAGCCCCAAATAAGTATCTAACATCCTGGTAGTGGCGCACCATCGGGAAGATATTTTTTCTTTCAGATGTTGATCAAATTTTCAAAGAAAAAACTGTCAAAGGACCGCAGACACTGCAGTTTTTGAAGCTGGAATTTCCTTAAGAAATACATCCTTGTAATGGATTCCATGGCCAAAGAGCAGATGCTGAAAGAATGGTCTCCATATAAGTGGAAGTTTCTCCATTATAAAAAACGTAAACAACGGCATTGGCATGTTGATTGTTTTTAAATGTTAAAGATCCCAAAAGGATAGCAGGATTTACTCAGCCTTATGATCTGCTGCTGGTGGGATTATATCGATATGTATAATAATCTTCCCAGAACAACTTTCAATCATGCCCTAAAAGCAAGCAAAGTTATTTCAAAGAAGCTTATGCACCTGTAATGGATTCCATGGCCAAAGAGCATATTCAGAAAGAAAGGTCTTCGCGTGAGTGATTCACTATCAAAAAGCACACAGTGGCATTGGCATGTTGATTGATTGCAAACATTGAAGATCCCAAAAATGTAGCAGAATTCACTCAGTCTTATGATCTTGCTGTTGCTGTCATGATTTCTGTGCCTTCCCAGAACAATTTTTAAATCATGCCCTGAAAGACAAATGAAAAGTCCGACATAGAAACAAACAGTGTAAACATTAAACGAGTTCATAAAAGCACCATTAATATTTTGACTAGGCATAATTTTTAGTAATCAAAACATATTATTGAACCACCTTTCCCTATCAAACTACCAACTCTCTCGAGATGGCATAACAATTTAAACACAACATCCTCCTCAAATACATTCTCTTCTAGGATCCAACATTCTTAGGCCCCTCACCAGAAGAATGTCCCCTCGAACGAAAACTAGCTCCTTAACCTCTGTGGAATCGACACTCCTGGCGCAGGCGTAGGATTTCCATGGAATCCCACTCCTGATGGCTTTGTTACATTGATATTGCCTGCATCTACTCTAGGGCTATCTTGAATACTACTTGAAGCCAACAAGAGTGCATTCTTTACAGTTGAAAACCTTCCTATTATCTGAAAACCAGAAACCAACATGAGATATTAATATAATGAAAAAAGCAGAAACATATCAACAATAAAATATTCATAAATATCCTCAAAAGCCATAAAATTGTTCTGAGGCATTAACTATATAGTTTCCATTCTACCTTAAACACTATCGTTGGGATCTTACATAATCACTTAAGCTTGTGGGTTTGATGATTACCTAAAATGTAACCATGGAAACCCTCATTCTTTTAGCTAATTATAAATACAACATTAGTAAAATGGTATCGAGGCTTGTCACATGCATCACATGGCAAATATAGAGTTCCATGCATGAAGTCCATATCACCTAAAGTTCTCATATTTGAATTCTATACAACCACCACCGCCCCCGCCACCCCCCACCGAAAAAAAAAAGCTCAATTTGTTAATTTGCAAAAATCAGTCCCCCATCAATCCACATGACAAGCCTGGATTTTAAAAGTCAGTCTAATGTACCACCTTGAGGCACGCCTCATGGCTAAAGGCACGTTAGTACATAACAGCCAAAGGCAAGGTGATTGAGGCAGCCACCACCCAGAACCTTCAATCTTATTAAAAAGGGAAAAGAAAAAAAAGTACATGTATTGCTGCAGACTTAAAGTCAGCACTTTTTCTCCAAGAAAGCACCAACCTTAAGTTAATATTTTCTCCTCCAAACCGTACCAGGTTAAACCTCCTTTAAATCCCTTTTCAACTCAATATTTACTCTCATTTCACTCAAGAAATCTCCTCCTCTACTCTGTAGTTCAATATTACAAACGATTTTCTACTCTAATGTTTTCATTTTTAATTTTTTTATCATTTTCAGACTAAGGCGGCCGGGGCTGCACCACTTCACACCACCTTCCACATTTCAAAGCATTGCTTATGGGATTGTATAAAGACAAATACTATTATTATTCAGTAATACACCTTAACATTTCGGGTCTAGCAGTTGGTTACTTAACAATTTCACTTCAAATGCATATCATCATCATCATCAACATTTAACAACTACAATCCTCAAAAACACACAACATAAAAAATTTGAAAAAATCACCAAAGAATTGAATTGACCTTAATGAGCTGATTATCATCATCATCAGCAGCAGCAGCAGGAGGAGAAAAAAGCAAAGGCAGGCGGATCGTCTCCAGCCAAAACCCCAATCTGAAACCTACCACCAGCAATAGCAGCAGCGCTCTCCCTTCGCTATGGTCCTTTGCACGAAATAAAATGGATAAATTCATCTACGGTCCCTTGCTTTTGGTTAAAATCGTTTTATGTTAGTTTGTTTTAGTGAAAATTATTGGAACTAACCACAAATAAAATTTTGAGAAAAATTTCATTTTAACTTTTTCCAAAAACTTTTTAAAAAACTTTAAATTATCAATCAATTGATAGTCAAATCAAACATAAAAATTTTATTGTTTTTTAAAATTAAATGATAATTTTCAGATTTTTTTTTAAAAATTTTACATTAGTATTTAGACCCAAACGAATTGGATTATGATAACTTGAACATTAATTCTATGCTCAAGTGGTTTATGACATTGATAATTACATGGTGATTAATGGATTAAGATGGATGACTTAGTGGTTGATAATTAACTAGATGAATAGTGGATAGTTGAAAATGAGTATGACTATTATCTTTTAGAAATTAACATGTTTAAGTAATTATGAATTAGTTAGAGGTAAGGATAAGTACATAGATACTATTAGTTTATGTGTACAAAAATTAATAATAAATGAAAAAGAACTTGACATCTATAAATAGTATGAGAGGTTTTATAAATTCATATGTGAGTAAACAACTAAAAAAAAATGAATAAACAACCAAAGTTAAAGTCTTATTTTCTTTTACCGGTATTTTTTGAAGGCAAATGAAGGGCTATCGATGATTGAACTTAGAAGATCTTAAACGTTAGCTAGGAAACTAAGTAAGGTTTTATGCTTTAATTTTCATCATTGGTATGGAAGCATGCTCGAGATTGTTTCTATTAGAAAACTCCATGTTTAGGAAAGTATTTTGTAATTAATATCTACCTTTTTTTTTTTTTTTTTTTTTTTTTTATCATTCAGAGGATTGCTTATCTAATTTTACTTGGTACCTATCCTTAATTTTTGGTGTTTTTGTTAGGCGTGTTTAGTGAACAGTTAGTCTAGTTTCTTTGCAAATTTTAGTCACTGATAAAAAAAAAAAAAATAACAATGCTGTCAAATCAAAATCATGAAAATTCAATTAATATATTGTATTATATTCTATAAAAGGATAAAAAAAAAAAGAAGTTAAATAAGAACTACTTTCATGGGTCTCATCTCATATCCCAAACAAACGGGGAGGATTTATGGGATAGGTCGTAAAGTTGGACGTTTATTTGAGCTTATTCATCTTCAACTACTTTCATGGGTCTCATTTCCTTATCAGTCTGCAACTACTTCTTTATCTTTACCTTTACATATTTGGCACTCATGGTTAGGTCATGTTTCATTTAGTCATTTACGTTCTTTATTGTCTATTGGACATTTAGGCTCTGTAATTGAAAATCATATTGATTGCTTACCTTGTCAATTGTCCAAACATCATGCATTACCTTTTCATATTGGTCATTTAGGCTCTCAAGCACTTTTTGACTTAATTCATTCAGATATTTGGGGGCTCTTACCTACAACTACCATGGAGGGATCCAAGTATTTTGTTATCTTTGTGAATGATTATCCTTGATATATATGACTTTATCTTATACATAATAAATCTGAATTATCTAAGATTTATTCTAATTTTATTTGAATGATTTGACCCAGTTTTCCAAATTTATCAAAGTTTTATGTACTATAATGCCATGGAATAGCAAGATACTACATTTTCTTAATCTGTTGAGTCAAATAAGTATCATCTGCCATTATTCATGTCTCGGTACATTGCAACAAAATGGTCGTGTTGAATGCAAATATAGACATATTCTTGAAATTGTTCGTGCACTTCTCATATTTGCCTTTTGTCTTGAAAAGTTTTGGGAAGAAGCTACATTAATAGTAGTATACACTATCAATCGCATTCCATCATCTGTCATTAATAATCAAACCCCTTATGAATGACTATATGACATTTCTTTGAATTATTAAAATCTCAAGGTCTTTAGATGTATTTGTTTTGTCATTCTTCATCCTCACAAACGAACTAAATTAGAGTCTAGAGTTCATTTGTGTTGTTTTCTTGGTTATGACATTGAACATAAGGGTTATCGTGGTTGGGATCCTATCTCAAATTGTCTTTGCATCTCTCATCATGTTGTCTTTTAAGAATATAATATGTTTTCATCCATATCCAAATTTCACACGTCACACACTTCTTCTTATAAACTCTTCATAAATCCTACTGTTCCTTTGTTCCCTGATGACAGCGATTCAAGTATTCCTGATACTCAAACAAATGATTCTAATGTTACCCGACTGATTCTTGAATAGTCTCACCCGCCAGTTGATCCTACACTAGAGTCTTCTTGTCCAATCTCACCTGTTGTTGCTCCTCATTCTCCTTCTAATCGGGTAAGGGAACTACCTATAATCCTTCGAGATTTTGATTGTTTTTCTGTCATTCTTTCTTTATATGAGCATCAATCTTATAAAGAGGCCAGCACTAACCTTCTTTGGTAGCAAGCTATAGTTGAAGAATTACAAGCTCTTGAGAAGACTTACACTTAAGACATGGTTGACTTTCCTCCTAATAAATCTGTCATTGGGTGCAAATGGGTATATAAGATCAAAACTAAATCAAATGGGTCTGTTGAACGATATAAAGTTTATCTTGTGGCCAAAGGTTTTACCGAAGAGTATGAAATTGATTATGAGGAGACATTTGTATCAGTTACTAGACTACATTTGCCCATAACTTATTAGTAGTCGTTGCAATCAAACGATGGAATTTGTTTCAAATGAATCTCAAAAATGTCTTTCTTAATGGAGATCTTATTGAAGAGGTATATATGATACCACCACCAGGGTATCAACATTCTCCACACAAGAATTGTCATCTCTATCAGGCATTATATAAGCTAAAGCAAGCTCTTAGAGCTTGGTTTGCTAAATTCCCTTCCACCATTATGTAGTTTGGTTTTGCCTTTAACTCCTATGATTCTGCACTATTTTTTCACAAGACTAGTTATAGTTCTGTTTTCTTGTTACTTTATGTGGATGATATGATTATTATAAGTGGCGATACTGTTGGTATCTCTAACCTTAAAACTTATCTTTAGCAGCAATTTAAGATGAAAGATCTTGGCTCTCTCAGTTATTTTCTTAGTCTTAAGGTCTCTTCTGATTCTGATGATTATTATCTCTCACAAGTAAAATACATTTCGGATCTTTTTGCTCGTGCTAGCCTAACCAATAATAAAATAAGTACTAGTCCTTTGGAAGCTAATATTAAACTGATGCCTTTCGAGGGTACACCACTCAATGATCTCACTCTTTATTGACAGCTTATTGGTAGTCTTGTTTATTTGACTGTAACTCGACTAGATATTGCATATGCTATGCATGTTGTCAATCAATTTATGTCTGCTCTTTATTCCACTCACTTCACTGCTATCATTCATCTTCTTTAATATCTTAAGAACACAATGTTTTATGGGCTTCATTTTTCTGCCAACTCTTTGTTAGAGTTACTTGTTTATTCAGATGTTGATTAGGCTGGTGATCCTACTGATAGATGATCTATCACTTGTTTCTGCTTCTCTTTTGGTAATTCTTTTATCTTATAGCATAGTAAGAAACAAACTGTTATAGCTCAATCTAGTATTGAAGCTAAATACTAGACTCTCGAGGATACTACTTAAGAACTTGGTTGGTTGCGTTGGATACTTTCAAATATGGGAGTTCACCATATCACGGCTACTCCTTTATGTTGTAACAATCATACTGCTATTCAAATTGTCCACAATGATGTCTTTAATGAATGTACCAAATATATTGAGATTGATTGTCATTTTATTCGGCAACCTGTTCATCAAGATACTATTAAACTTCATTTAATCTCTTCTGCTGATCACCCTATTGATATTTCACCAAAGCTCATCATTCGGACCGTTTTCGTGAATTGGTTTCCAAACTCAAGTTTGCATCTATCTCACTATCTTGAGTTTGCTAGGGCATGCTAACATTTATATCAATCTAGTCATTTCATACATGTTACATCATTATTGTGACATCTCTAGTTTTTGTATATGCAAAGATATTATTCTAGTTGCCTTGTATATTGTATATTCTTTGACCTATAAATTGGCCTCACTTTTGTACATTTTAATAATATAGTGAAATACATATTCTTTTCTCATTTCACAGTGTCAAATCGAAATTTGACAATTTTTCCTCCACAATGTTTTCCTTCTCATTGCATGCAAGCTCTTTGAATAGTTGAATAGTCTTTCTCTACACTACTCTCCCACTATGAAACTTGGCCGTCAGAGACCACCTAAGCTCCTAGTATTAATCCCATTTCCCAACCCTTGATTCATGCGATGATTTTTTTTTTTTTTTTGAAATTGATTCATGGGATGATTTATGAAAGAAAGGGTGGATAGGAAATGAAAATCATCTTCAACTTGTAAGATCAATTAACAGCAACAATCCAATATTATAACATGAAAATCCATTTATGGAGAAAAAATAATATATTTTCCTTCTATTCTATCTACTAATATGTAATAGAAAAATTATTCAAAAATAATGGGCACCTAGCACAACAAAAATTAAAACAAAACAATAAATAATCTTTAAAATTTAAAGAGTAACAAAACCAGTATTAGATGGAAATATAAGAATGTTTAAAGTACAAGTAAAAAACACCGATCAAACATCTATTAATTATTGATTATTTCATAACCTAAAAGTGATAATAATTTACTTTTGAAAATTTAAAAAACAAAGTCAAGCATAATAATCATAATATAGTAAAACTTACTCCGGAAGTTGCAATGAGCAAGAGGCACAAAATTCTGATAGATTGATGATGTGATTGGAGTAAAAACTTACATATACACACATATACATACATACATACATACATACATACATATATATATACACACACATATATATTGCTTTTTCTCTATGAGAAATTTGGTTAAACAACTCATATTCACTTTTTATTATTCTTCTTTTGAAATAGGCTACGGAATACTTTCGACATAAGAGAAAAATAAATACAAGAAAAAAGATATTGCTTGAAAGGAAAAACAATTAATTTGATGAGAAATGGTTGAGACTAGTTGAATTCATAGTACCATAATAGATTAATCCCATTAATGCATTTTAAAGAATTGAAATCTTCTTAGATTTTAATTGAAATCTTAGATTTTTTACTAAAAAGGAGATATGATTAGAATTGATCCAACAAAGGTCATTTGTCGTAAAGTATGACAAACCACCAATGAGAGACTATTTCAAAAACTAATGGACATATATAATTTGCTGACTATTAAATTTGAGCAAAATGTATAAAACCCTTCTAAGGTAAGATGTTAATTACGTAGAATCAAACTTTCACTTTTGTAACAAAATACCCCTATGTCATTAGTGTGTGTTAGTGGGCATTAGTTTGACCAAGGGCATTTGCATCATTTTATTTGAGTTGCTTGATAAAAATAATTAAAAATAAATAGAAACGAAAAATATAAAAATAATTTAATAAAAATTTTTAATCTCTACCATCCATCTCTATGATGGACAATATAGATTAATTTCAAAATATTTTTAAAAAGATTATTAAAATGAAAAAAAAAATCAAAAACTTCATCTCCATCTCTCTTTTTGGTTCGTTCCATCTTCATTCTTTATTCTTCATTCTTTATCTCCATCTCCATGATGCAAGGAGACTAGAAATCTAGTTCAAGTCATAGACCAACTCGCCAAGGATTGCCTTCGACAACTTCACCTTTTTCTCCTTTCTCTCTCCAACTCGTTGGAGCATGTTTGAGCCATTAGACTGGGTATCCATGCGATGGAAACCTAGACTAGACCTAGGTGCTAGCATCTAGGTCTGATCTGTATGGAAACCCAATCTAGGCTTCCACTGGAAACCCAAAAATCTCTAAGTTTCCAGTGGAAACACATAGATTTCTGGGTTTTGATCACACCCAACAATTTGGGTTTCCATCAGATTTCATAAATTATTATTATTTTTAGTTTTGATTAAAATGTGTTGATGTTCTTGATGATTTTGATTAATTATTTTTTTTTTCAAATGTGTTGGTTTTGATGAGGATTTTTCATTTAGATTTTTCTGGTTGAAGATGGTTCTTAATGAAGATTTGTTGATGATGTTTTGATTTTTTGGGTTTTTGATGTTCTTCATTTGCTAGGTTATTGATTTTTCTGTGCTAAATGTGTGTTGCAGATGGTTCTTGATATTTTTGTTTTGATTTTCTGGGTTAGATCTTTGATGCTCCACTATTTAATTTTGGCTTATTGAAGTTAGTTGAAGAAGGAATGCCTTTTTAAGTGTTGAAGACAATTGATGGAGATCCAACTAGATTGGATCTCCACATTTATTTAATTTTTAATTTTTTATACCTTATTTCACCTTTACTGTCCATTTTTTAAGATGGACTGTCGAGGTTTTTTTTTTCTTAATTTTTATTAAATTAATTTTTATTATCTTAAATTTTAAAAGAAAATTAATTTAAACAATAAGAACATTTTAGTTTTTGTCCATCAAGCCATCGTCAACGGTTACATTTAACAACCTTTGACTGTCAATGTGAGACCTTTTTGTTACAAAACCAAAAGTCTAACTGCATCTAATTAAAGTCTTACATCGGGAGGATTTTGTGCATTTTGCTCATTAAATTTTTTGTAAATTCAGTTATTGACTAAAGAGCAAAAACCAATTATTGTAGGATTAATATATATATATAAAAGATTGCATTTATATTTTAAAAAAAAAAACATAAAAGTTTATAGCATGATAACTTTGTCTCATTTTAACTATTAAATTATCAAAATTTGAACTAGTTTTTCTTATTTTAAAGTTAGAACAATGTAGTTAAAAATAGCTGAATTAATAGTTTTTATAATACTTTTTTGTTTCTTTTGGAAAATCCTAAAAAACTACCTAATGTATAAGAATCTATCTATCTTGCAACCTACTATTTCATATTTATCCAAAAAACAACTTGACATTAATATAAATATCCAAAATCCCTCCTAAACACGTACGAAAGGATGATAATATCCTGACGGTCACAAAATCTGTTATGTTGACATAATTAACCGTTTGACCCCAAAGGCAAAAAAGAAAAAACAATGAAAAATTCATTAAAATAATATTAATTAAAATATAAAAATTAAAAATAAATAATATTAAATGTAAAATCATAAAAAAATTAGATATTTTTATTTAAATATATATATAATTCTCTTTTTCCTCTCTTCCTCTATCTCTCTCTGTCTTCTCTCTTCCTCTTCTTTGGCTAGCCCCTTTCTTTCTCATTCTCTGCTTCATTAGGTGATGATGGTGGCAGGGATCTTAACGGTAGCAGTGGTAATGTAGTAGTAGGGATCTTATCCAATGATGATGGTCTCCATACAAGACGAAACTCAACTATCGCCTCTCTAACTTCGCCTCTACCTCTCACTCGTCTTTCTTCTCCTTCACTGAAACTGTTGCTTCTTCCTCCATGTGGCTGCTAGCCTCCACTCCATCTTTATGTCTTCTTCAACCAAGATCGTTTTCTATCTCCTTCACCGAAATCGTTGCTTCCTCCACCATATGGCCACGTACCTCTGCTCCATTTATGTGTCTTTTCCAACTAGTCGATGACCTGGGTTCAACCCAAGTCAAGACAATCTGGGTTCCTATCTTTGTTGGCTGTCGGATAATTGATAACGATGACATTGATTTGTTAGTTTTAATTTTGGGTTTCTTAGTGATGATATTGATTTAGGTTTATTGATGATGATATTGATTTTATTTTGTTAGTTTTAATTTTGGGTTTGTTAATTTCAAATGAAAATTGAAGAGTTTGCTAGTGTTTGATGATATTGATATTGAGAAATTGATGATGGTGTTTGCTGGTGGAGATCTAGGGTGTTTGTTGGTGAAGATCCAATTTGGATCTCTACTTTTTTTATATTTAATTTTTTATTTTTAATCTGTTATTAATTTTTTATTTTTATTTTTAAAATATTATTTTAATAAAAATCTTAGAACTAAAATGGTATTTTTAACGTTTGTCAAGCTTTTCTAATTATAAATTTTAGGGATATTTGTAAAAACCCCCCTGAAAAACAAAATAATAAGGAAATACCCCCACTTTTTAAAATATTAGGTAAACTACCCCCCACCGTTAAAATCCGTACAAACCGTTAGATATTCCATCCACAATTGTTAAAAGTCCAAAATGCCCTCAATTTTGATAAGTTGATGAGAAAAATATTATGAAAAAACCCCCCTGAAAAGCAAAATAATTGGAAAATACCCCCCCAAACTGAGGGTATTTTGGACTTTTAAACAATTGTGGATGGAAATCTCTAACGGTTTGTACGGATTTTAACGGTAGGGGGTAATTTACCTAATATTTTAAAAAGTGGGGGGTAGTTTACCTAATATTTTAAAAAGTGGGGGTATTTCCTTATTATTTTGTTTTTCAGGGGGTTTTTACAAATATCCCTAAATTTTATGGTAAAATAGATAAAAATGCAACATTAGGTTGTACATGTACATTGTTTCATATAATCATATGTCAGCTTATTTTTTTGGATTTTCCCCCTCTTTTTTATTTTATTATTATTCCTGGAGAACAGTTTTTTTTTTTTTTTTGGAGAATAGTTTTTAGGGAAATTTATAGTTTTTACCCAAATCAAAAGGAAGTTTTTGTTTTACCTAGCTATTTAAAAAATTTGTTTTTGATCTCTCAAACAAACTATTTCCATTGTATACCCAAGATTACCAAAATACCCTTAAGTTAAAATCACTAAAATGTCCAAATATGAAATTACGAAAATAACCTTCTTCATCCTAACAATATCCTCCCTTTTCTCTCTTCTCCATCAATGGTTATTAATGATTTTTGAGATCCATTACAGCTGAAAAACAATTTATTAAAGGGATTATTTATTCGAGCTTCTTCATCCATTGAAGTTTTTGGATCCATTCAAGTTTACACCATTGAAGGTTTTGAAGATTCTTCTTCCATTTGAGTTTGAAAGGTAATGTATGAGTTTTTTTGATTGGTTTTTGGGTTGTTTTGTTCATATTGCTAGCTAAAAGACTATAAGAATGATTTGATTGTGAGATCTAAACTTTTTTGAAATCTGCGACGAAATCTGCAAAATCTACAACGAAATCGGTTTTTTGTGACCAAAAATCGATTTTCCACTCTGTGAAAAATCTGTTATAGAGTTGTGACGGTTTTTCAATGTGATCGATTTTTCAACCACTGAAAAATCGGGATCGGTTCAATGGCTCGATTTTTCATCCACTGAAAAATTGGTTTTTCAATGGTTGAAAAATCGAATTTAGGTTTTTACGGTTTTTGAGAGAATGAAAAATCGATAACTTAACTGAAAAACCGAATTTAGCACATTTTTCATGGTTTTTTTTTTTTATATATTTGTGTTGCTATGTATTGAATATGATTCGATATGATTATATTTTATAATATTACCCGATTGAAATGAGATTTAATTATTATTTGATTTGAATGTTATAGGAATGGCTTAAGAGATCGTTGTAATCAACTTTGACGGAGAATGAAATAAATGTAATTACATTGGAGGGGAGTCGATCATGTGTGGGGTCCACAAAAATAGTAATTTTTCATCATTGGTGGACGTTGTATACAGAGAGGGTGGTATTGATAGAAGAAGGTGGAATATCCGTATATATTATTTACTACAAAATATGACAAATTGCCAGATTAAAAAGATACGTATCATGTCCGATCTTGATGTTGTTGGTTTGATGACGATAAAAAATATTGATGTTAAAGAGATTTATATCGATAAGATTGCAAGAGATTTAGGAGCTGAGGTTAGTAGGCGTACCATTCATCCATTTGTCACCGATTCAATACTAGACATAAGACATGACGAGGCAAATATGGATAGACCTGTAAATCCACATATGGTTGAAAGTCATTTTTATCTCACTTCAGGTATTGGGAGCAATCAAGTTGATACTTTTGTCACCCCATTTACATCAGTTGAAAGTCCTATTCGTGACGTTAATAATGACTATATGAATTATGGTATTGATGATGAAGATCGGGACACAGATGATAATGGTGATGGAATACAGAATAGTGATGAAGAGCAAACTGGAGGTAGTGATGAAGAGGAAACTTGATTTGATGATGTCGCTGAAGAATAAGAGTTTTCAGAAATAAGATTTTCAAGTTTACAATTTCAGAACAATCATTCACAACCATATTGGATTGTTCCTAGTGTAGAATTGAGGGATATTGAAGCTACTTCAAGCGCTATGTCAACCGTCTACCAACGTGGTATGTTGTATAAAGGAGCATTCTTTACTAGTAAACAAGAAATGACTATAGCTATTGACAAATATGCTCTGAAAGCTAAGTTTGAATATCGGGTTAGACGTTTGGACACGGAGCGATTTGAAGCCGGTTGTAAAGATAAAACTTGTAGCTTTATTGTTTGTGTAAGATGCAGAAAAAGTTATTCAATGTGGTTTGTGTTGAAGTATGTAGCGGAACACATGTGTCGTCAGACAGCCATGGAATCACATATGAAGAGTGTGAAGGCTATTGTGATCGGAAAATTGTATGCAAGAAAGGTGAGAAGAGATCTTTATACACTTAATCGTTTCGTTGGAGAAATGCTAGAGCAATATGGAGTGCAGATCTTATATAGTAAAGCTTGGAAGACTTTACAATATGCAAAGAAACTAGCATATGGGCAAGCGGATGAATCATATCAACAGCTTTTGTCTTACTTTGAGATGTTAAAACTTTCAAACCCCGGCACAATAACAGCAATTAAGAGAGATGAAAACAACCGGTTCTTTTATTCCTTTGTTGCACTTGGAGCTTCCATTGAGGGTTTTCGGTCTTATATGAGACCGGTTGTTACTATTGATGCCACTCATTTGAAAGGTGAATATAAAGGGGTGATTTTTTTTGCTACGTGCAAAGATGGGTCGAAGATGATTTATCTCATCGCTTTTGGATTTGCTGACGGAGAGTCGGACAATTCGTGGACTTGGTTCCTAAAAAAGTTGAGAGGAGCAATCGGGGTGTCAGACGATTTGCTGATCGTATTGGTTCGTCATAAGAGCATATTGAATGGGATAAAAACAGCTTTTCCTGAAGTCCCACATGTGTTATGTTTTTTCCATTTGTGGCAAAACCTTAAGTAACAATGTAAAAAATGTTCGGATGTGAAAAATGCATTTTACGATACAGCATATTGTTATGTGTCTAATGAATGCAACAGAATATTAGAAGAAATACGTGCATTACATCCGACCACACATGGAGCTTTGGTTAAGGCTGGAGTGAGCAGGTGGTCACGAGCACATTATCCAAGAAGAAGATATGAAATGATGACTACCAACATTGCAGAGTCGTTCAACAATTGCATGATGCAAGCACGTCATTTGCCAATAACAACTGCACATAAATATGTAAGAAATGTATTGCAGAGATAGTTTAATAATAGACGTATTGCTACTGAGAAGCTCACAACGTATGTTACTACCGCTGCATATGATCGTATCATATTAACAAAAGATTTATCCACGGAATGTAGCGTACATCCCATTACAGAACCGTATCATTACAGTGTCATACATCCTAGCAAAGAAGATGCAATGGTTGACATTCAACAGCACATATGTACGTGTAAGCAGTGGAACCTTGATCAGTTGCCATGTGTTCATGCATGTGCTGTGACCAGGTATGGTAATTATACTTTGTTGTTTTTAGTATTTCATGTCATAACGTGACATTGAAATTGTTGATACATGTCAGGTTCAAGGGGGTTAATTGTGATACACTTTGCAGTCAGTATTATAGCGTAGAGTGGCTAAAAGCCGCATATGCATGTCCGATTAATCCCGTCCCTAAATTGGCCAATTGGAATGTTTCAGCGGAAGTTAAAAGCATGGTTATATTACCACCCAAAGGTAAAAGACAAACAGGTAGGCCGAAGGAGGTTCGGATTCCTTCAGTTGGGGAATATCATCGTTGGAAAAAGTGTGGAAGATGTGGTCAGAGGGGACACAACCATCTTCATTTCCCTAACCCCCTAACTTTCATCAGCGAAGGGACAAGCGCAGATGTGGATGCAGATGTTGGAACGAGTACAAATGCTATTGAAAATAAGCCACGCTCCCGAAGATGCCGCTTGTGTCATGAGACTGGACACAACCAATGTCGATGTCTACTACGCTTTCCTACTCCCAATCCAGAGGTGGCTATTGACGAAAATGATGATTAATAATTGATTAACATTTTGTTCATACTTGTTCTATGTAAACGTTTTTATGTTAATTACTTAATTATGTACTAATACAGCTGTATAAATTATTAATCAATTTCTCTTGTTTTTGTATCATTTTATGTAAGCTAGGAACCATAAAATAGGGTGAAAAACAAAAATCGATTTTTAAGGACACCTGAAAAATCGGCATCGGTTTTTCAGTCTTAGTGCAAAACCGATCCACATGCCCTTGATTTTTTCCTTGGAGAGTAACATAAATCGGTTTTTAAGCTAGAATGAAAAACCGGTAGGTTTTTTATGCTTGGTAAAAAACCGATCAACTTGCCTTTGATTTTTCCCTTGAAGAGTAACATAGATCGGTTTTTGAATAAGCCTAAAAAATCGGTATCGATTTTTCAGGCTTTGTGAAAAACCGATCCACTCACCTTTGATTCTTCCAGAACGCCAAGTGTGGATCAATTTTTAAGGGAGCTTCAAAAACCAATATCGGTTTTTTAGGTTCCCCTAAAACTGATCTTCACTTGGGTTGACTTTATTTCTAGTTGTATGTTCAATTTATTTCCCTTAAAGTCAATTATTTTTACAAATCGTTATATACAGATGTATTTAAATATGTTATATAGAATAGGAAGTGTATAATTTTATTACAAACTATATCAATATTGAAAATTTAATCATTATATATTATAATATCATTTATTAATATTCCTATGATATTAGTAATAATAAATATACCTTTATTATAATATGTGTTATGTTATAGTAAAGATACATTACTATTAATAGAGTTAACTTTACACGTAATTATAATACTTAATTGATATGGTTAAAATAAAATATCACAAACATCTTAGTTTTTAAGTACTATAATTTATATTTTTGAAATGTTGATTTAATTAATTTGTAATATCAATATAGGAAGTTAATTATACTCTATATTATATACCACTTAATACTATAGATACAATCTTAATATTGATAACCATATTAATATATTAATATGGTAATTTATATCACATAATATTACAATTATTATAACTATAATACTAATCTGGATTATAACTTATATAGATGTAATGTTAATAATATATATGATACCAATCTAGATATTAATTATTATATTATAATGATATCAGTTTAAAGTTTATATTATATTTAAGTAAATAAATTAATATTCATATGTTATATATTTTACATGTATAATTAACTATTGTATAATGAAATAATATTTATAAAAGTATATTAATACATACTATATTGTATGTTGTAGTATTATAGTTATAAATAAATTCATGTATATTTAATATTAATAATATACATAAATACACATAATATATTAACTACTATATACTTAAAAGATCATTATATTATCATCATCATGATAAAATCATACAATATCAACATTAATATAATCATTACTCTACTAATTAATATATATAATGAAATAATATTTATAAAAGTATATTAATACATACTATATTTTATGTTATAGTATTATAGTTATAAATATATTCATGTATATTTAATACATGTCTAATTGTGTATTAATATACATAAAGTTATAATATTAATAATACGCAATATTTTTATTTTTGCCATGTTATGAGCATATATATATACATATACATAAACATATTTTAGATATAGTATCATTTGATAATATATTACATGTTAAATCATAACATATAAAATTAAATAAAATAAATAATGAACACATTATAAATTTAATTAAATTTATTTATATATAATTTCCCAATCAGAGTCTACAAACAATTTTCCAAATTTATTAACTTTATACATCGATGTCGTAAATATAAATATGTCTCTAGTAATCTCTGCCCTCAGTGTAATGGCATCTGCAATGGTTTCGCATTTTCTTGATTTCCATGTATTCGATTTTGACTGCAAAAGGTCGCGTATTTACATGACCACATATACTCCACAACTCGTCCTGTATCAGTAATAAATTAATTAAATATCATAACATATAGACTATATTTATTAATTTAGTTATAAACTTACTCACCCATCAGGTTACTGAGGCACAACTGATCTATGAAGACGCTGAACTTTCCACCGCTCATCCACGGGTGGCATATCTACCTGGGTCTGCTCATAAAATCCTATGAACCGTAACAAAATAGGCATAAAACATACCAGCAGCTCAAGTGGCTATAGCCGTTCGGCTATGTCAACATTCGCCATGAGATCATATATTATGATTTTCTACTAATTAAGGCACACCTGACATAGGATCCAGTGTTGTTGATTCAGACTATACGGTAGTAACACCTGCATTTGAAAACGTTAGTGCTATAGGACTAGTTCGGATAATCGTATAATAAATATTAACCTTCAAACTACACTTACACTATCAACCCGCCATCACGGGACTGATGCGTCTATTTGCTCACGATCGTACGCAAGTCACTCTGAGGGTACATCAGCTGTAACCGGATCAAATTTTACAAATTTGTCCACGTAATGCTGCTTGTAATACGCTGTCATAAAAGCCTACATGATAAAAATTAAACATGTTACTACCGATCAACCGAACGCAACATGAAATTGTAAATGCATAACTAACTTAAATGTAAATACTTACAAACAAAGAACTGTCATGGACAGCGTATCTACGGTCATCCATCTCATTCCACCATTCTCTTTGTAGGCACATCAAATAAGAATTGATGTGTTCATTAGTCAACCACATGTTTTCGTTCTCGAGGGTGACCAATGTGGTCGGTATCACACACCACCCACAACGATCAATCGAACGCCTATATTTCAAAAAAAAAAAAAGTATTAAACATTATTATAAATTTTCTTACATTAACAACTAGGATGAAGGAATTAGTACATTTTTTTTTTTTTTTTATAAATATACCTGAGATCCAAAGTGGTTGCAGCTTTATATTCATTATAGACCACTTCTACGAGGTCTGTAGACTCTGTCACCTCCTCCGCCTGTTGTTGGGCCATTTTCTTTTTCTTTTTCGTCGGCCTCAGATCCGTGTACGGCATCCGTAGAGGTGCTATTGGCTTCGTCTTTCGTTTGCCTTGTTCCTGGATGCTCTCATCCTGCAACTGTAAGTAAATTAAAAACATGTATAATATTAATATTTATAATTGTATTTCACAATGCAACACAATAGAGATACAAAGTCTACCTGGTCATGCTCACGCTCAGTGTTTACACCTGATACACCTTCTAAGTCCGTTTGGCAGTGGTGGACCTCCTTCTCCTCTTGCTAATGGGGTGACTGGTGGACACCCCGTGTCAGAAGGACCTTCTGCTCCTCCTACTGATGGGGTGACTGATGAGATGGCTGATGGTCACCCTACTGCTCCTGATGGATGGCTGACTGGCCTACATCGATAGGCGACCGACGGACACCCTCGTCCTGATGTGGTGGTGGTGGTGACGGGTTATACATGTGCTCATCTTGGACAAAGCTCCCACCATTATCATCATCATCATCATCGTCACCTGGATCATGCCCACCAACCGAAGACTTGAGAATTTTTAAATGCTCTTCCACCCGTCTCAGCCTCCTATCCATCTCCCTTACAATCTGAGAGGTTGCCTTCTGCCTCCTATCCATCCTACTTAACTTTTTATGGGTTGTCTTATGTAAATCCATGATAAACTCAAACAACCGCTTCACCTGTTTCATAGAATCATATATATATATATATATCATTTTACATACTATCCTGAAGTTTAAAAAAAATTTGACAGAGTCTCCCCTGTTTTTTGAATATCCAGGGAAATACAACCTGCATATTTAAACAAATTATACTTTGTCTATCATTTTTAGAGACTCCGTCTCTCTTTCACACTCCGTACTACTACATAATATGTCCACATCTTTTGCATTTACTACAATGACAATTAATTGAATATTATTATTATATAAATAGAATATTCGTATCTCATAATCTACGTGTCGTACATCGTGTGCCTTCTTTGTCTGAAACTCTAATAAGGTATCATCTGATTCAGATTGCACGCTTCAGACGTCTTTATTCGGATCATCGTCACCCTCCACCTCATCATCATCCTCACCCTTTATCTCATCATCATCATCGCACTCACTCGCCCCGCCGCTCTGTTTATGTACCTCTTCATGAACCATATGATTCGGATTAAAAGATTTTCAATAATCCATCTCCCTCTCGGCGTCAGTAGGCTCCAAGGTTGGCCTAATGCCAACTATCTGCATTATATAAATATATTTAGTTATACTACAATTATATACTTAATATAAATAACGATAGTTATAACAAATAAATAATTGACACAAATTTAGGTTATGTTCGTCACTTACGGGGGGGAAATCATCTAGGCTTCTTATATTTGTCGGTGTTCTCTTCAATGATCGTCTCATACATCTTGGTAGATCATTTTGTAATAACCGGTTCTTTTTTTATATCTTCTCCTGTAACACTGGGAACACCTCCACTAACCACTACTATAATGTAAAAATGATTAAACAAAAAACATACATATAGTTAATAAATGCCAGATAATATATAATGCAAAATTGATTAAACTAAAAACTTACATATAACCATATATATTAACCTTAATAGAAGAAAACAATAAATATTGAAAGTATTAGTTATACTTGAAACAACAACACAGCTATAAATATCAATGGTTCTTGGTGGATTTCTGATCCGCTCTTCATTAAGTGTCATTTCGAGACAGTGTAACAGGACACTATAGCATAATGTGCCCCAATGGAATGTCTTCCACGTCTCTGTATTCTCAATTAGGATCCACATAAATGGATAAATCATGGCCCTATCATCCAATCTCATAAAGAGATGGAAAACAATTCCTACATTCGCCAACTTCAAAAGATCTTCATAATTTATTGGATTCTGCCCTGCACGGTCTCGCTGCCCATTATGGCTTCTTGCCTAAAGAAATGTGACCAACTCCCTCACCTCCGGCGACACTCCATTAAACATTTGCCATAGGAGACCGTTTTGATCATTTGGCACTATTTGGTAGATTTTACGGTCGATGCCCCCAAAAGAAGTCTTGTCACCAATAGAAACTCCTAATTTTCAAACCTATATCTTCTTTCCTCAATTTTAAACCACCTCTCATCACGGCGTGCATCAGCGACCTTTAACTTTCTAGCAAGCACCCACAAAATCACAGAACCAGCAGTCGTATTATTGGTTATCTTCAAAATATATCCGAACGGACATTCTACCATGAACCGGTCGTATAGATTTCTTCTATTAATAACGACAATTATCTTATTAACCAATCTTTGACCAATATGTGTGTTTCCGCTCGTATGTGTGTCAATTGTTTGTGAACTATATTTATAGTTGAAATCCATCTGTAGGAAAGAAAAACAGCAAAGAAATCATCATTAGGGATACATAATCTAAATCGGTTTTTGAAGGCATCTTAAAAATCGGTTAATGAAATCGACCGGTTTTTCACTTCGATTTTCATGATTGATTTTTCAGATCGGTTTTCAACCTTGGTTTTCCATTGTCGGTTTTGAAGATCAGTTTTTCACTTCGGTTACCTGAAAAATCAATCTTGAAAATTGATTTGAAAAATTGAAATGAAAAACCGATCATGAAAAACCGAAATGAAAAACCGATTGTGAAAAACCGAAATGAAAAATCGATTATGGAAAATCGAAATAAAAAACCGATCTTAAAAATTGATCCGATCCCGACGACTCTTCTTTCGTCGAAATCAACCATTTTCAACCCAAAAACGATCAAACACAATCAAATCCAACATGTTCTAAACCTAATAATCATAAACTAACATCCATAACACAATAAACATTTCAAAATCCCAAATCTCAATAAAAAACTATAACAAACATTCCAAAAATCTAACCTTCGCACTTTCTGCAGGTTCACCGGCAGTAGGAGCTCCTTGAGGAAGGTCAGCAACGTCGCACGAATGGTTGAAAACGTCAATCTCACCATCGGGTCGAGATCGGGTTCGGGTTTGACAAAAACCGGTGTGGTTTTGAGTGGGAAATCGATGGAAGTGAGATCTATCGATTTTTGAGGTGTATATATATGCAGGGGCTTTATCGTAATTTCACGTTTTGATTTTTGTAAATTTTTAACTTTTCAGGGTTTTTTTGTAAAAATATCCAGGGGTATTTTAGGTAATTTACGTATATCATCAAATATATTTTTTTGAGGGGTTAAAAATAATTTTTTTAAAAATAGTGGGTAAAAACAAATTTTACCCTTTTTAAATGGGTATTTCTTACAATTTCCACTAGTTTTTATAATACTTGAACTAACTAACTTGATCATAAAAAATAATCTCGTAGAGTCCTCTCTCTCTCTCTCTCGAGAATAGTAGAGGTGTCTACTTTGGATGTAGTGTCTTTCTCAGTGAAAGAAGGTAGTGAAAGCTTCCAGATTTAAAGTGAGAAATCATAGAAGTAAAGAGAGAAATCGTAAAAGCTTCCAGATGGTGGGTTGATTTGGGTTTTTTAGCAGAGCTTCCTGTCCCTTCTTCCTTTTCTCAATTTCTTCATCTAGGTTTTGGGGTTTTAAAATCCCTTAAAAACCTACCCAAAATCGGGTTTTATGCTTTTTTGATGCTTCATGTTTTGGGGTAAAGTTCAACAGTCTCATGTTTCCTCACGGCCAGTGGTAGAGTCAAAACTTGGATCAAATCAAATGAGTTATGGCGTAACAGTCATAGAGCTTAAAGGTTTGATTGTGGTGACTACCTACAAGCCAGTGAAAGGTTTCTCTTCATCGGTAGTAGGAAATCTGATTGTTTCATTAAAAGGTTTCCTTCTAGTATGCCATTTGTAGATCTAGGTTGCTGTTTTTGAAACTGTTGCTAGTAATGGTTTAGGAAGGCTGTTTTATGTATTTCTTTAGCGTGTTGTTGTTATGGTTACTCGTGTTTCTATGTGTAAATGGGTTGACTAGATTCTAGAGGTGTCAAATCATTTCCAGATTTCGGAATTATTTAAAATTTCATCAGGTCACCCTAGTTGTCTCCTCACTTGAGGATCTATATTGAATGTATATGAATGTTTTTGTCTTCCCAAATTCGGTTGGGTGTTTGGCCTGTGCCCAAATTTGGGTGGCTTTAATGAATATTTAGTATATTTCACCCCAAAAAAAAAAACTAACTTGATCATTGAATTGCACATTTTAGGGTTGTTATGAGATTTTGCAATTTTTATTCATTTTATAGAGGAGAGATTTCAATTTACTTAACATACTATAATATTAAAAAAAGAAAGATAATGAAATTTCATCAATATTTTTTGTAGTTTTTTTTTTTGACACTTTTGTACTACAATATGTGTTTCCATCTATGTTTCATAAATATTCCACATCATCTTAAATTTCATCCAAGTGTATAATTATAAGGAGTAGGTAAATAAAGATTTTAATGAACAAAGAAAATATTATATATACAACATTGATCATAACCAATGTTTTAAAACTTATTAGTCATTAGTCAGTCAATGACCTGGCAAGTAGAGACTAATTGGCTACTCATGAGTATTCGGTTTGATCGTTAATCAATGATCAATCCATTAATCGATAGTTAAACTTAGTCAAACTTATGAAGAAAAATATAAAAAATTCTATACAGTTAAAATATAATCATATGATCACAAAATATTAGTGTGAGGGCATAATTATCCCCTTTACAAATATTAAATAATGTGAGACAATAGGAAAAAAATTATTATTATTAAACCATTCTCCACTCAACCACCGGTCTAACCTCTTTTAAACACTCCACGCTGCTACTTATGACCAAACTACTACCTACGATTGGATTGGCGACGACGAAGGAAGATCGACGATAGCAAGGACCCACCGACGACGATAATGGCGACAACACTTTAAACCCACAACCCATTGAGCTCTAACGATCAAAACCCACAACCCACAACCCATTTCCACTAAATGAAGATCGATAGTGAAGATGGCACGATGATGACTAGCCATGAAGACGGTTGACGATGGTAGTGGCTGCAAACTGGCAATGAAGGTAAGGGTTAGGGTTTGCAAAGGATGGGTGCTCAGTGGTGAGTGCGAAATCTAATGAGAGCCTCTTTGGAGTCCTGAGTTGCTTGAGTTACTAGGTCCAACTCGGCAACTAGTCGTCTTTGATAAGTAGAACCAATTTGAGGATGCAATGGAACCTCGTTGATCGAGTTCTTAGCAAATAGCCGGAGCTACTCACTGAGTTTTACAACAATGATCATAACATACCATATGGTTGTAACAATTTAATGCTAATTCAAACTCTTTTCTCTAGTGGATATTAACCTAAACAGTTCTCCATTGAATATATTGAAAATTAGAAATTGCCTATTTTTTCTACACCACATTCATTATATATTAGCTTTATAATAATGGCATATACAATTACAATCTCCATAGAATTTTGTAATCTAAATAAAAATAATAAATGCATAGTTTTCTATTTAAACTTTATACTAATTTTGGGTTTAACAATTAAGGAATTAATAGTTCTCTTTTGAAGCATCAATTTTTTACTAATTTATTCTAGTTATGAAATATAACTAAAACTAAAAATTCTTTCGTTAAATGAAATATTTAACATCATTAATAATCAAGAAAATGATGTATTGAATTTGTTTATTTTGCCCAAAAAAAAAATCAGAAAAACATATAAAAAATTCTTTAACTTATAAAACTTCATTTTTTTAATCTGAAAAATGCTTTAAATGACAAAACTAAAACTTAACAATGCATTGTAAAATTAAGTCTCTAGGATGTTGAAATTTTTTGTGGCACACTTTTGGTAGTTTATTTTTTAGCATTTCTAATGTCTTTATACATTTTAATGTCTCAATTATTAAAATACGAGTCACTCAAGTTAAAAGATTATAAAACGAAGTCTCTGGATGTTGAGATTTTATGGCTTATTTTTGGTGGTTTATTTTTGAGCATTTGTAATGTTTTTATGCATTTTAATGCCTCAATTATTGAAATACAAGTCATAAGAGTGGGTTATTTGTACGAGTTTAACAAATTCTATTAGGATATATGAGAACTTATAAGATTATAGTCATAAGTTGATTTAATAATAGACCATAATATTAAAATGATAAAATGATAACCAGAACTTATGACGTTCACAAAAACCATTGTTTGCTCTACCAATCATTTTCACCCTAACAGCATTTTCCATAAAAGCAAGATTATGGTAGACACTCATAACTTCACTTGTTACCAAATCAGCATATTCATCATCATTCATCAAAAACAACTTGACGACAGCACAGCTCCCTGTCTCTACATATATACATATATACATATATACACTGACTGGTATTCTCTGCTCCTATATATACAGATAGCTACATTCACCAAAACCATGGTTCACACAAGCCTGTCTAAGTTTCTGTACCTACATCTTCCATGTTAAAAGTCAGTGCGTAGTAGATGAACCTGTGACGGCAAAATCTGAACGAGGATCAGAGAATACCGGTCAGTCGCCAAGGGAAAGTGGCTAGAGTTTTGAAATTCTGTTCAACTTGCCGAATCTTTTCGTTCATTAATTGATCTCAACTTAGTAATCTCGGAATCCTTATCCTCCATCATGCATACAAGCCTTGTCTTCTTTTCTTCTACCACCTTTATCTTTTCTTCCAACATTTTCAACTCCTTCATAGCATCATCCAACTCTGCCTTGATCTTGGTTTCCTTGCAATTCCGCTCCACAATTTCACATTTATGTTTTTCCAACTTTGTTTGAAGTTCTTCTCAATTTTCTTTCATTGATTGCAACTCAAGAAGACGGCTTTGCATAGCTTTAACATCAAAGCCATTTGACTCTAGCTCAAGAAGACATTCAAAAATGCTGCTAAAGGTGCTACTTGAAGCATCTACTTGTAATTGTGATATTTGCTCTGCCAACTTAGCAAAAGTCACCCACTGTCCGATGGCTAATCCTTCCTGCAATATCTCATTGCATTCATTTAAAGGACGGAAATGTGGTGTCTGTGGCATCAATCGAAACACTTTCATAGATTGAATGAAACTCTATAGTGACAAACTGCTTTCAAAGAATTGGAAGCTTTGATTCTTGCACGGTGTATCATCAATTGCAGCTGTCGTTGCATTGCATTGCTCAACAATGTCTTGCTGCAATCTTCCTTTGCCCTCACTTGACTGATTGACAGTCTTATTGAAAACAACTGGACAGCAAAAACCAATGTGATTACCTGGACGGTAAAAATGAACATAATCAAGCAAATTTCTACTAGTGGGAATATAATAAAATTCACATTAACTTACTTGAGTCAGCCACAGTTGTTGTAGGGCATACTGATATAGGTTCATTAACATCAACAATGTTGATTGGTACAATGGCCATCCCAATATCTTTAGTCTTGGAACTTGAATCAATACATTCTACAACCGCTTCTGTTTATGCACATTGAAAGCCAAAAAAAAAAAAAAAGAAAAAGCAATCCAATGCATGGAATCCCAAAAAATGCGGTCTAAACAAATGAATAAAGAATTACTACATATTACAAATTAAAATTTAAAGGATAAAAAGCCCTAATCTAAGATGTACATGGACAATGTCTTGAAGAGCATAGATAAGGAAAATAGTTTTTGCTTGTACTCTTTATGTACATAATATCTATGGCATGCAATATTTGAAATTGTTGCACACTTCTTCTCCTAGTAAATATTTCTTGAGATATGTCCATTTAATGATCGTTAGTTTTTTCTAATTAGAAAGAAACTGCATTGCCATAATAACTACATTGCATCATAAAAGTAATGTGTGGAAAACTTGGTATGGCGTTTTCTTCTAGGAAACAACACAACACACTCACTGAGGAACATGAGGTGAAAAATAACTTATTAACCTTCTGAAGGTGAACTATGAGATGAATACTCTTCATTGGCATCCAACGGCCATCAACCGAAACTTCAAAGAAAAGGGTGAAGTTCATTGGGCTGAGAGGCACTCGTACCTCTAGGTTCTCCAAAAATAGCTAATTCAACACCATTGGTTGTGTAGTCCTCTATACTTGTTTTATCAACACCACCTTCAGTTCCATCACATTTCTTAACTGTCAAACATAATGCATATCGTTGAATAAGAAAACACATCCTTAAGTAAATATTGCAGTTTCAAGTCATCCAACACAAGATATAGCTTTTGTACCTTCAAATAAGGATTTTGGACACGCTCCTCTCTTTCGCTTTGAGCTGCTGGTTCCAGCCACCTTCAGCTGCAGTTTCTGCTTTAGAATTAATACTGGAAATCATTAACGTTGCCATAAATAATCCTAGGTATATTTCTTTTAGTAGATTAAGCCTATTCCGTCATATAAACAGGGCCTCACCTCTGCAATGGCATACACAAATGTGGTTGATAACCCACATCATTATATTATCAACAGCCATTTTTCTAGATAAAAACTAATAGACCTAAAACAGATTAGTATCTGCAGAAAATGAAAGAATACTGAGTGCACGTCCTTGTTTATCATCATGAATGTAATCTTTGGATGTTGAAACTTGAATAACACAACTAATAGATCCCATAAACAGTCTCAGTTGCTCAGGAATCAGCCCATATCAAGGGTAGCTAGGTACAACTTTTCTCAGTGGTTTAGCACCTTAAGAAAGATACTATCTCGAAATCAACTAGAAAACATCGATCTTACAACCCGAATAGACATGGAAACATGAGCTGCAGCATAAACATGATGATTAATTGCCTAGAATAAATCGATAGAAAAGAATCAAAAAGCTCTCACATTTAAAAAATGTAGAGAACATATTGTCATATGCACATGGAAACTGACTACTATATACCATCCAAGAATTGTGAGCCATGACAAGTTCATTAGTCATTACATTTGATGGTATTATATTTCAATTCATAACCTTCTATAAGATTCAAACAAAAATTTCTCAAACATAATAAAAGAAAACCCGAGTTTTGGCAACGTATACCCCCCTGGATGCTACATGTCACAAAAACAGAAAAACAGATAAAGGAAAAATAGTTAACACTGAAGAAGTACACAACAAGAACAACATCCATAAAAACAAAAACTTCAAGACTAGCAGTTTACACTCGGGAACATTTTGAATGAAACCAAAATAGAAACAGAACTTTAAACAGAAACAATTAAGAAGAAAACTAAACAGCAATAAACATGATCTAACAGTTTGCGTCTGAGTGGTTACATTACATGGGCAGATAAATAATCATCCAATATCATAAAGAAAGGAATCAACATAAAACTTTTAGTCAAAAGAAACAACTTTGAACTCCATAATCAACAAAAAAGGACACATACAAAATAATACCTTGCTTGGAGGTTTAATCCATTTGCCATCCAGCCAATCCAGATGCACCCTCACTTGTGAAGAGGGAAACTTGATGAGATAAGGTGGGTTGTCAAACAGAACAGAATATGCCTTTGGTTCCCTCTTCCTCCCAGACTTGACACACCACCCCAACTCACCAACCATCATTGTGATAAGCATCCACCACCTCACTCACTTGAAAGTCCTCATGTTCATGAGGTGGTGGTGGAGGTAGAGGCCTTAAAAATGGGAAACTGACATGCTCTCTCAACAGCTCCTTGCCATCATTGGAAAGCAAGCTCTGGAACTCCACCAAAAAGGTCATCGTCCTTGTACTCCTTTCGACAACTAGATAAGGGTGTCTCCAAGATTTTGCCCACAAACCATGCACCTCGTAAACCATCCATCTTGCTACTCGCTTCTACAAGTGAACCTTTGGCAAAGGTACTACCACCCATCTGCTTGTTTGAAGAAACTGAAGGTTGTGTGTGAACTTTGAACAGAGATTGGACAAAAGAGTCATTTCGTAATCTTAAAGTCAGAAGCTCTCCGAATCGTGACACATGGAATCTCCAAAAGTACCATATGGGGGTGGGTACAAAAAGATGACGGGACCGATCGGTTTTGGATGTTTGGTTCGGGTCATGGAAGGAAAAGGCCGTTTTGCATGTACAAAGCCGAAAAATTTCATTCAAACCCGAATTAAAACGAAAACCTATATATATATATATATATATATTATGTATGCATATGTAATTTAGATGCCTAAATAGCCCTGTATCAAACCTTGATCGATCGTCCAAATCACTTTTTCCATTCCATTTTATGAAATTACCTTTTAAATTTGAAGTGACATTTTAATCATATTAAAGTGTTATTATATCATGTTAAGTAATTGTTCTAGATATATTTCAGACTGCATAAATGGATTGGTAAAATTTTAACAAGCTGATCCAATGGGTCGACTCGAAAGATAAAAGCCCAACAGATTGATTCAAGGGACTGGCCCAGCATTCTGAAGCCTAATTCGTCAATGTCTAGCTCACTGAAGTATTAGCTTGCTACTACAATACGTAAATCGTAGGTCAACTATGATTCAGCTTGCCTCATGCTTAGCTCGAGGTAGATTAATGAAGCTCAGCTTGTAGCTTGAAGCGCATGTTGGGGAAATCCTTCTAGAAAGGTAACAACCTAAATTGATCATGATTTTACTACCAGAGTTGGAAGGTAATTCAAACTCCTGATTTGGTGGAGTATTTTTCCTAATTGATATATTCCAGCTTTAGAATTGTTATTAATGTATGATTATTTCCTGTTTTAATTATACCTAAATTGTATTATCCCACTTTATAAATAGGGGTTGGAGTTCATTGTAAACATACACAATACTTAATAACATACTGTTACTCTGCAAAAATTATCAGAGGAACAGTCGTGGATGTAGGCATTTCTTTTGACCGAACCACGTAAAAACCATCATTGCAATTTGTTCTTCCTCTCTTTTATCTCTTTTGTCTACTTTGTTTCTATTTAGTTGCAGGTATTGGACTTTGAACTGCGGTCGATCAGTCATGTGTTGACATTTTGGCACTAGAGGAAGGGCCAAAACGACAACTTTCTAAGTTTTCAATCGTTATGGCACGAGGAAGAACCACAAGAAGTTCTGACGTAGCAGTTGATGTACCAGAGAGATAGACGGATCAGTAGCAGCGTGATGTCCAGCCAATAGAGGATATATCCATACTCACGGCAGGCGCGTCTCATGTCCCTACAATCAGCGTCGCTGTAGGTATGCCTCCGCTAGCCCCTCGCCAACCAACACCAATGGTCCCTACAGTGGACAGATTGCAAATATGGTATTGGAGGCAAGAGGTGTTGGAAGATACGGTCCGACAACTTGCGGATGTAGTTAGGGCACTGGCATAGGTTCAAACCCATAACTTGCCTAGATCTAAGGTTACTATTTCTAGCAAAATTTACTAACAGTAGCGAGAGGGAGTACTAGCCCTTAAAATAGCACTTAGAGAGTTACCGCAACCTGCCAACTCAACTCATTTCTCTAACTCGTGCTCAAGGATTAGAGGCCGTTAGACTTGAGAAGAGTATGAAGAAGTCAATCAGCAACGTGCGGAGTCGCACCGAGCTAGAAGCTCGTGAAGGTTCAGTTAGGGGTACATGGTAGATCGTCGCTCTCCAGGTCGCGAGCACGGAGAGGAATACCGCCTTTAGAATCCAATGATAGGAGAGCTCTTTTAGAAGGTTCAACAGCTTAAGGCACACCTTGGTAGTTCAAACCAACGCGATCAATATACAAAAAGAACCCTTCTCACTAGGGAAATCGAGGCACATTCTCTTCCTCCTAGATTCAAGGTCCTTAGCATTTCCCAATATAGTAGAGATAACGACCTCTATGATTAACTTGATGCATTCAATGTCCAAATGGATCTTTAGATGGATAACCAGTTGGTTAAGTGCCTTGTCTTCCCAGCCACCTTAGGAGACGTTCCACAGATATGATTTAAAAGTCTCCCAGTTCGTAGTATAGAAGGCTGGGATGAATAACAATGAAAATTCGTCAACCAATATAGAGCTATGAGAAGACAGCTCGTGCCATCTTATCATCTTGCCATAATTTTTCAGCGGCAAAATGAATCGCTGAAAGATTATATCACTAAGTTTAGACACAAAGTTTCCAATGTGGAGAACTCGTCAAACAAAAGCATACTAACTACAATCTTAGTTGGGCTTCGCAAGGATGAAAAGCTATATAAAAGCATTTACAAATCCCCAGTAAAGGACATAGGTGAGTTCTACGAACGAGCTACTAAGAAAATCAAATGGAAGAAGACCTTTGGCTCCATGAAGCATAACCAAACGGATGAATCGGGCAATTTTAACCAATCAAAGAAGAGAAATAATGGTGGGAACGAAAATGAAGGTCGAAGTAATGGCTCGAGCAATTAAGTCACTAAGAAGGTTAGGAAAGAGCTCAGAAATGAGCGATCTCAGGGTCAGGGTAGCCATGAAAACTATAACCTTCTATCAGATACACTGGACAAAATTTTTTCTACGGAGAGGAACAGAGAGGACTTCCGGAGGTCTCATCCCATGAAGACTTCTGTTAACCTCTGAGACAAGAACAAGTTTTGTGTTTATCATAATGAGGTTGGACACAACACTTCAGAATGTAAGGCGTTAATGCCATTAAAGACTTAATCAAGAGAGGCTACCTGAGAGACTATATGGTGGAAGCAGCGAACCCGCAACCTCAACAACAATCGCAACTATCTCCCAAACAAGGACATAAACTCGCAGTGAGGGTCATTATATTACTCAATCAGTGTAGGTTCTAAATTTCCCATACTACTGTATTTTGAACGATTATTCTATTAAATGACAAGTATAAAAACATCGCTATGATAGGCGAGGTTCTGACCCCTTATATAGTTCGATAAATAAAGCTATTGTAGTTAAGGTTCCGACCCATTACATAGCTCATTGTGATATCGCTATGATAGGCGAGGTTCCGACCCCCTATATAGTTCGATAAATAAAGTTATTGTAGTCGAGGTTCCAACCCACTATATAGTTCGTTGTGACATCGCTATGATAAGCGAGGTTCCGACCTCTTACATAGTTTGATAAATTAAGCTATTGTAGTCGAGGTTCGGGTTGTATAAAGAGGCTGATAAAAGCTTAATAAGTTGATCCAATGGGTCGACTTGAAAGATAAAAGTCCAACAAATTGATCCAAGGGACTGGTCCAGCATGCAAAAGTCTAGTTCATCAATGTCTAGCTCGTTGAAGTGATCAGCTTGCTATTGCAGTACGCAGATTGTAGGTTAACTATGATTCAACTCGCCTCATTCTTAGCTTGAGGTCGTATTAAAGAAGCTCAGCTCAGCTCATAACTTGAAGCACATGTTGAGGGACTCTTTTCAGAAAGGCAACAGTCTAATTGATCATGATTTTACTACCAGAATTGAAAGCTAATTCAAACTTCTAATTCAATGGAGTATCTTTCCTAATTGATATATTCCAGCTTTGGAATTGTAATTAATATATGATTCTTTTCATTTTTAATTGTACCTAAATTGTATCATCCCACGCTATAAATAGAGGTTGAAGTTCATTATAAACACACATAATATTTAATAACATACTGTTGCTCTGCAAAAATTATTAGAGGAGCAGTCGTGAACGTAAGCATTTCTTTTGGCTGAACCATGTAAAAACCACTATTGCATTTTGTTCTTCTTCTTATTTCTCTCTTTTGTTTGCTTTGTTTTTATTTGGTTATGGGTATTGGGCTTTGAACTTCGATTGACTAGATTTGTGCGTTGACAGTAACTTACTTTTTAAACTTAAAATTTTAATAAGACAAAAAATATTAGTCTAAATTTTTCATATGAAAAAATATTAGGGTATTTTAGGAAATATCGAGATACTTTGAGATAATCAATATATTTTATGAATATATTTGGATATATACGAATACTTCAAAGGATAATGGATATTCCCTTATATCTATATCGTTTCCTTCAAAATTTGAATAACTTCGGGATAATATAACTATCGTATAGATATTTAAAACCATGGATGAGATGGGTTACTTCTTACTAGGGGTAGTAAACTCCATATTTAGTTCGGTTCCTGTTGGAACTAAACCGAACCGAACTAAATTTTTTTGTTTTTGTTCTCAAGAATGAGAATCGAACATTGAAAATTTGAGGATTGAAATTGATTCGAACCGAACATGGTTGGTTCAATCTTCATTAGTTTTGGAAATTAGTCATTCAACATCACAACAAACTTAAACAAAAATAACCTTAAAAAGGAAATGAACAAAAATGTGAACAAACAAGAAGAAGAAACTCAAACTAATAACCGAAGGGAAAAAAAAAATACAACACAAACACAAAAAACAAAATACAATACAAATGCAAATCAAACACTACATAAAAACATATAACACCAAAAAAAAAAAAACAAAACAAAAATAAAAATATGTTTTTTACAAAAAAAACAATATAACATAAGAAAACAATATAACACAAACTCAAATAAAATAAAATAAATAAAATAAAAGACAACACAAAAGCATATACCTTGTACTGTTAGAAGTTGTAGACAAATGACGACAGAAAAATAACCAAAAGAGAAGTCGATCGTCACTATCGAACAACAAATGAATATAAGACGAATGACAAAGGCAGTGACGAGATCGATGACCAGTTTGGTGATAAAAGGTGAAAACATGGGTGCGACATCTCTAAAAAAGAAAAAAAGAGGAAAATAGATGTCAGCAATGGCATCTTTGTGGAGAAGAAATAGGAAAATGGAATGGAAAAAGTAAATGGATGTAGCTGACTTTTGATTAAAAATAGAATAGAGATTTTTTTTTTTTTTATTCTTTATGAACATGTGGTCTTATCAAGTTAATTTTTGTGGGAATTAAACCATGATTTATCTCCCACTTTTTCATATCTTTCTTAAGACTAGCATAAACATCATTCTTCTATAATTTTAGTTTTTGATTGAGTTATAATTAATGGGTTAAAATTTTTTATAGCTTTGGTTCTTGATTGTTATATAATCAACGTGTCAAAATTCTTGTTATAAACCTATTTTAATCTTTCTTAGGGTTGTGTTTTAATTTAATTATGGGTGTCATATGAGGTTTGCATCAGATGTGATAGAATTTAGGGAGATAATGGAAAGGGAGAATATGGAACGGAACAACCAGTTCAATGACCAGCTTTTGGTCTTGAATAAGAAGTTGTAGAATTGGTTTTGATTAGAAATATGATAGCCTCTTTAAAAGAGAAAATAGCACCAAAAAAGACTAAATCCTCAAGCAAAGAATGATCATCTGGGGGATAGAATGAGGCTACTTTAATAGTCACAACGATTACCAAATTCAAGTAGAATTCAAATTTCACAACAACCACTTGACTTTACTTAACAAATGATGAATTTCGACTGGCTGTGAAGTAGGTTGAGTTATCCAATTTCAATGGTCAAAACCCTATTGGATGGGTATATTGGGCTAATCAATATTTCAAAGTTTAGGGTACTAAACTAGAGAACAAAGTCCAATGAGTGTTTGTTGCAATGGAAGAGATAACAATTCAGTGGTCGTAGTCGTTAAAAGGCAAATGCCCTTCGATTATTTGGGAAAAATTATCTACAAAAATCATAAAGAGGTTTGGTGGATGGAATGTTGGAAATCTTTATGAGCAAATGGCAGGGTTGAGACAATCCATGCTTATCGAAGATTACATCCAACAATTTGAGTATGTAGCAAAAATGATTCCCGGATTTCTTAAATCGGTGTACGTGGGAAATTTCGTTAATGGGTTGAAAGAAAAAATTAAGAGAAAAATAAGGGTTCATGGCCCATAAGAGTTAGTATGTGCTATGAAAATGACAAGAGACTTGGAGGCGGAGATAGTTGGTGTAAATATGTATAAAAGAGAGAATCGTGGATATTGACCCATGTCCAACAACCTATGCCCTATGGGTTACCCATTATCTAACTCGACTCCTACTGAACCTACTGAGTCACGATTTGAACAATGACCAAACATTGTTAGTCTTTCATTAGCCCTTTAGACACCGACTCTAGTATTCCCTCGAAATGGATGAAAAATTTTCACCATTTTTTCGGTTGAGATGTGAGCTCGTCGCCCTAGAAATCAATGTTTTTGTTGTGAGAGACAATTCTCACCAAACTATGTTTGTCTTAATGCACACCTATATGTCTTGATTGTAGTTGAGGACAAGAAGGAGGAGATATTTAGCATTTTACCTTGAGAATAAGACACTTGTTGAAGGGATTAATATTGTTAGGCCCTCAATAATTGCCAGTTACCATAGAAGACAAAAATCAATCAAAGACTTGAAAATTTATAAGAGGAAAATTAAACCTATCAATGTAGATTGATGGGATTTGGTTTAGGAAATTCACTTGATTTGAGAAAGCTTGTCTAGTCAAATCGATCAATGTGATTGATGGAGTTTGGTTTAAGAAATTTGCTTGATTGGAGGAAGCTTGTCTAGTCAAACTGATCAATTTGATTGATCGGATTTGGTTTAGGCAATTTGCTTGATTGAAGGAAGTTTTTCTAGGCATCAAACAACTATTTTTATGGGGTATTAGGATAGTTATAATTATCTAAAATATTTATATTAAAATTATAGAGTAGCTCTATTAAGGCTTAGTGCAACATTAATCTTGTGAATTCCTGGTTTGGCAATGGGAATATTGTATTTGCCCTTTTGTTTTCTAAGCAATAAATCCCCTATTCAGTCTTTGTTAGTCTTTTGTTAGTAAGAGTCCTAACATACATATACGTATAAACAAATACATAATAAAGTCTCATTTTAGTCATAAAACATAATTTATAATCTATAAAATCAATTGATTAAATAATTTCTTTATAATCTATCAAATCAATTGATTAAATAATTTCTTTACTTCCAATAACAGATAAATGAACAGAAACTGAATATAAATAATTATAATAAATCGATTTACTTAAAATAAACTATACACTTATAAAATTCCTTTACTCAAATTTGGATCTAAAAAGAGTTATCATCTGATTTCTCATAAATTTAGATTCATCCTAAAATCACATAAACTCAATTTAGAATTTATTTAAAATTAAATAATTTTTTAGATTCCAAATTCTTTTGAAATAAAATCTCTTATTTGGATAATCAGACATCCAAATATTCTATTCCTCTATTCCAAAATTTTCTTCTCTTTCTCTTCCTTCTCTCTTCTTCTTTTCTTCGCAACTTCTTGATTTTCTTTCTTTTTCTATTTCTCTAATGTCGTCTCACTTCTCTATGCTTTCTTCTATTTTACACACACACATACACACAAATATATATATATATATATATGTGGTGTGTGTGTGTCTCTTTATAATGCTTAACGACCTCACACTCTTTCTTTCAAACTTAATATTGCTTACCATGCCCATGTGACATTTATCTTTTTTTTTTTAAAAAAAAAAAATTTAAAAAAAATATGGCCATTTTCTCATTCTCTTGGCTCTCTCTCTATTACTTTGACTTTATTGCTTTGCTTTTGCTTTTACTCAAAATATCTCAACTTTTTGCTTTTGTTGCTATTTCTAACTTAAGGAAGTTACAATTTAGTTAGTTAGCTTGAAACTATGTTCAAGCGAAGTAGAGGTATTTATTTTATTACAATTTTCCCCTTATTGTTAGGAAATTTTGTTAGATTTGATAGTGAACAGTGTAAATATAGCTAAAAGACTAAAATGCCTTTGGATAACTGGTTTGACTTCGATGACCAAATAAAAAATAAAAAAAAAATTAAAAATTTAAAATAATTAAAAATGGACAAAAATTAAACATATGCATAAAATTTGATGATGAATTCTATGCATTGTCTTCATCAACCTAAAAAATCTCCATAAACACATATGCATCATCTTCGTCAACCTAGAAAATCAACACATGCATCAATTGAAAATCTCTTCAACCTCCATTGGAAATCATCTTCAACCTTTTCTCCCTCTTAACTTCAACAAAAATCACCATCAATCTAGCAAAATCATCAACATTACTCATCAACTAAAAATTATCAGCATCAGTTAACAAAAAACTGATCATCAATCATCAAAAATACCATAAAAACACAAATTAAAAAAATACAAAAAGCCCCAAGAAAATTTCATCTTTAACCTCTCCTCAAAATTATCATCTTCAATTAAAAAGAGAAATTATCATCTTCAACCTCTCTTCTTTCTCATTTTCAACCAATATTTCAATCACCAAAAACCCCATAAAATCCCTATTTATAATCAAATAATTTATTAAAAAAATAGATGTTCTTCATTTGGGTTTGACGAACCATCTTCATTTGGAACCCAGATGAAGAGGATGACGACTGGACACCGAAACCTAGAGGATAACGACCAATTTGTTGGCACCAAGAGGATGACAACTAAATGCAGAAACTCAAAGGACTACGACTGGATGCAAAAACCTAAAGGACAATGGTCAATCTGTAGGAACCAATAGGACAACAACTAGATGCAAAAAATGGTGATCAATTTGTAGGGACCAAGAGGATGGCAGTTAGATGTAAAAACCCAGATGACGAAGGGACGATGATCGATGAAGGGTTTGTTGTTGTTGTTGATTAAGGAAATTTGATGCTGATAAAGGGACCACAAGAAGGAAGTTAGACCACGGGTTGGTTATTGTTGATGAAGGGTTTTAAAGATGGAGATCTGATGTTGAAAGGTGAAGGGGATCAAGTCTAATGTTGAAGATGAAGAAGATCGAATATAGTTTAAAATTTTCTTTATTTTTTATTTTTGAGCAATTTATAATTTAGTTATCTAGTTAAAACTGTAGCTTAATTGGAGCAATTGTTTCAATTTTATTGCAATTTACCTTCCTATCAATAGTGCATCTCCATTGAAAGTGACATTAAATTGTACAAATATGACTAAAAGATTAAAATACCCTCATCTTTTAATTGTTTTTCAAAATGAAATTTAAAAATAATTAAAATTAAAAAAATAAGTAAACAAAAATTTTCATCAGATCTCCACCATCAATCTTATTATCTCCACCATCCATTTTAAAATAGATGGTGGAGATAATTTGAATAAAATAAATAAAAACAAATAAAAATTAAATAAAAATACTTTCATTATACATTCACGGTGGATATTAATATGCAAAAAATTAAATTTACTAATCTAAAAAATTACTAAAATGAAAAAAATTAAATTAAATAAAATTCAAAAATTAAGTAAATAAGTGGTTGGATGTCTAGAACATCATTGAAAACATTAAACACGCCCAAAACGTCACCAAACACATCAAATACACCCAAAACATCCCAAAATCATCAAAAACATTCAAAATAAAAAATAAAACAAAAATAAGCCCAGATCTGGGTTCCTCTCTCTCCTCCCCACCCCCTCCCCCTTTTTTTTCTTCTTCTTCTTCTTCGAACCCAGATTCTGTTATTTATTGTTTGAGTTGATTTGATTTTTTTGAGGTTGATGATGATTATCATATGGGTTTAAGATGAGATTAAGCTAGTGGGAATGAGTGAATTTTTTTTTTTTTTTTTTTTTTTTTTCAATTGAAGATGAATTTAGGGAATTTAGTTGAAGATGATTTTGGGATATATATATTTTTTAATTTGAGGTTTGTTGACGCTCAAAATCGGTCGACGTAGAGATCTAAAGACCCAGACTATGATCATGGTAATAAATGGTAATAAATTCAGTTTAAAATTGGTAGATTGTAAGAAAAGAGAGTTAAATGTTGGTTAAGATAGATAAATAATTATAACAAAGCAATTAATAATAGAAGAAAGGGGGAAAAAGAATGCAAAGTTAAGGATTTTTACGTGGTTTGGTTAGTGCCCCTACGTTCATGGGTCACTCTGGATTAATTCCGGCAGAGTGACGGTAATACTAGTGTTCAAGCTTGTTTTTACAATGAAAATCCCCTCTATTTATAGAGAAGGGGAGATACAATTGTGTGTTTCACACGTTTACAAATTATGATTATCTTTAAGTAATCTGACATAAGCCATATTACATTTATTGCAATAACAATGATTATTCTCCTCACGCCCACGCTTATATTAAATGCTTCAGGTAAAATTTTCTCTTCATTAAATGAACAGCCGCTGCATTAAATGCTTTTTGGGAACTATTGAGATGGGATCGACGTAGAATCAGGGGATTAGGTGGACCTGGTGGCTGGCTTCACAAGACATCCCCTGGCGCGAGCTCATTGACTTGGCGAACTGCGCGGGTTGGAGAGATGTTGAGGTGGGTTTTAGCATAAACATGGGTTGGAAGTATACTAATATAGATCTTGTATGGCGCGAGCTCGTGAGTCCATCGAGCTCGTTTCGGTGACTTGAGGGCTGGACTTCTTGGGCTTCTTGGTACTGTACTCATCTTTTGGGCCTTTAGCAGCCCATTTATCCATGTCGAGAAAACAGACATAACAAGGTTGGAGATGGATGATTGATGGGCGTTTTTCGAATTGAAGATGATTTTTTCAATACAATTGCATCATGGTCTTCCAGCCCCAAAAGATGATTTTTTTTTTTTCAAAAGAACAGGTTATGGTGTTCTCATCCTCTTTGGTTGATCGCCATTACTAGAAGGCAATTCAACTTATTGAAAACTTGGTCCCACCTGACGACAATGTGAACATTATTAACATTATAATTTTTTTTTTTTTTAAATTTTTTTTCAATCTAATGTAACAGGATAATTTTCAGTCTTTGATTTTTTTTTTTTTAAATTTAGTTGTCTTTAATTCTTGTTTTCTTATTTTTTATTTAATTTCTTAATTTTTAAATTAATGATGGATGGTGGAGATTTGATTAAAATTTTTTTATTTAATTTATTTTAAAGTTTTTAAAATTTATTTTAAAAGAAAAATGAAAAATAATGTCAAAAAACAAATTTGCCCCCCAATTAATTAACTCCAACATAGATTCACTACGGCGGGAGGTCAATTGCAATAAAATCGAATTAGTTGCTTTGCTTGAATTATAGTTTTAACTGGTGTATCTAAATTGTAATTTGCTCTTGCTTTTTTATTTAATTATTTAATTATGATTTAATTTAATTTTTTTAAAATGCAATTTAATTTTTATTTGATTTTTAATTTTTGTTTAATTTTTATTTTTTAAATAATCTTCACTATCTATCTAGACGACGAAAATCTGATTAATAATTTTTTATTTAATTATTTAATTTTTATTTCATATTTTAAAAGAAAAATATAAAATAAGATTAAAAAAATAATTTTACCTCTCAATCAATTAACTCTAATAGTGATCTATTAACGGCAAGAGAGTAAATTATAATAAAATCAAAACTTTTACTTCGTTTGAATATAGTTTCAATTTGAGCAGCTAAATTGTAATTTGCTCTAACTTTTTTTTTTTTTTTTTCGCGGGGGGGTTAAAAAGCCCTCCTAACATTTGTCTCTTCCAATTTCAACTTTGCTTGCCTGATTATAGCTCAACTGAATTTGGCTTGTTTGGTGTTTACCAAACTCGTGGACACTCAACTTGCTATTTTTTCCTTTTTCCCCTATTGGGCTCTCTAATTCGGCTCTCTAATTGAGCCCCATTACTAATTATTATTTTGGACTCAATTTATTTATTAAGTCCACTTGGATTCAAACCTTATAGTAGTGGAAAATAATTTTTTTGTTGATCATGATGAGAGTCTTTATGATTAAAAATTCATTTAGTGGAAGACTATACCTTGCTAATAAGGGTATGGTAGGAGACAAATTCTATGGCAATTTATTATAGTTAGAACTCTAATTATTTTCCACCATAGCAGCTTCGTAATATCTAGCTTAATTTTATGGGATAGATTTAGCATATATGCTTTATTATTTGCACATACCTTTTGTGATATTTTATTATAGCTTAATTGTTGAAGATATGTTTCTAATAGGGATCTTTGTCATCCTAATTTTTTGATATGGAGGAATCCTCTGCTTATTTAATGCCTTGTTTTCATTTTTATTTCTCTATATATGCTTGTTTCCTTTACCACTTAAGCCGATCCTTCACCCTGTAGGTTTTGTTTAAATTAAAAGAAAAGTTAATGAAATAACTTAAATACATAAAGAAAGGTAACTTCATCAAAGTTGAATCTTAAATAAAAATAAAAATAAATACAATAACATAATAACAAATCATATAAAGTAAAATGTCTCTATTGATAAAACCAGCAAATAAGATCTATGTCAAGATGGTGTGATAGGACTTCTGATATACAAAACAAAAAATAAATTATAGAAAATGTAAATATGTAAACATCCTTTTCTTGTATTTAAATTTTAAATTACATATTTTATAAAATATCTTTCTAATGTCTTCCAACAAATTAAGAGTTCCATTTATTAGTAAAACGTTTACATCCCTTGAGTATATATAAAATTTGCACACCTTATTATTTCCATCAATTACAGGCAAAGCCGTTTGAGTCCCCCAACATTGTTCCGGTGTCTTGAAATCTCTAATCATTAACAAACTGCTTCAGTTAAACCTTTTCAGGAACTCCACGAATCATCTAGACTTTGTAGCTTTTGCTCGGGAGCTAAGGTTTTGCATGAGAAGGAGTTGATGAACGACTAACCTTATTTATCTCTGCAACTGATCACCCAAACAGATTGTGATTAGATAGAGCTAGGTTAAGAGAAATATGGGATTTATCAAAGTTTGTGGAGATATATGTAGATATAAATCAAAGAAATAAAAATTTATTGAGAACAAAGGATATTAGAGAGTTCATTGTATTTCATTGGCGTAGAACTGGTTGTTTTTGGATGGCAAGAAAGTATTTCTAGATGTAATTAATAAAAAGGAAATACTGATTGCTGAAATTAAACAAAGCTTAAATTTAGATTTTCAAGTTAGATTATCTATGATCAAGTTAAAATAGGTTATTTGAATCTTATAAGGATTATTTATGTTACTCTTGTATATCAGACTTGTCAAGTTGAATTATTAATTCAAAAAGAAAATTACATTCTAAATAATTTGAAAAGCTAAACAACAAAGAAGGCAGCCTAACACCTATTTTTAAAAGACCAAAAAATGGTCAAAATAAAAAACCAACAAAAAATCAAATTAAAAAGTTAAAAAATCTTAATTACAAGTATTTTCTGTGGGATTTCAATATTTATTTAGATTTCTACAGGTGCTATTAAAATTCTGTTGTCGCAGGTTTTAAAGAAAATCAAATATACAAATAACGACAAAGGTTAACTTTACTGTTAATTAAACATTTTAAGATTTTAATTACTTTGTTAACATTTTGAGATTAAAATAAGATCCTAATAAAATTCCCACGAAAAAAGGAAAACAGATATTTGTATAGGATTATTAAATTATTAAATTGTAATATATATCTTCAAGCATGTACAAGTAATATATGAAGTACCTTCGTTAAGATATCATATAAATTGAAAAAATTATGAAGTCAAACAAATTATAATATTTTAATAATAAATTAAACTATATCAATTAAAAACAAAACTATTTGGAAAAATAATCATTAAAAATATGAAATAAAGTATTAAAGATGACGATGATGATGATAGATAGATAGTCATAGGAAGCAGATACAAGGTAGAAGACAAATGGGCTATTGAGCAAGATGTCATTATCTCATCCTAAAATTTGTTGAGAGGAGGCCACATATACCCTCTTTTAACTCTTTTTCTTGTTAAAACCTAATTTATCTATATTTTTTTTTTTTTTAAAAAACCCAATTTATCTATGCTTACATCCATTTGAAAAAAAAAAAAAGAAAAGAAAAGAAAAAAAGAAACAGCCACATACGAGTATCACTCAGATCTACAATCTTATTTCTATTCAAATTTATAAATATAATATATCTGGATTTCAGCTTAGTAAAAAAAACACAAAATATCACTAACATATAAATTAAACAGTAAAATTTTTTCCATTGTGAAACTAAACTGCAAAACATTTGCTGAAGAATTATTAGTTTAGAAATAACCTCCATGTTGAAGAGATAAGATGATATAGAAGTTCATCTCATCATCCCCATTTTTCCCATGCCAACCATTTCTATCGAGCACTTTGCCCTTATGCAAAATCTTCAGCTCCATCTCATATATCTATAAAATATGAAAGGAAAAAATGATTTTATTATGATTATAATAATTTTTTTTTATCACAATAGGTGCCTATTTATAGGCATATGATATTACATTAAATTGAAAATATAAAATCATATGGAAATAATTCAAAGAAGGTAAAAATTCTAAGAGGGTAACAATTCAAAAAATATAACCATATAAATATTTTATATGTGGTATAGATAAAAATTGATTCTCAATTTTTATCTCAATTTTTATCTATACCATATATAAAATATTTATATGGTTACCTTATTTGAATTGTTACCCTCTTGAAATTTTTACCTTCTTTGAATTATTTCCATATATGATTTTATATTTCCACATTAAATTGGAAATATAAAATCATATGGAAATAACTTAAAGAAGGTACGTAAAAATTCAAGAGCTCAACAATTCAAAAAAGGTAACCATATAAATATTTTATATGTGGTATAGATAATAATTGAGTGAATCAAATATTCAAAATTACCATGTAAAATCATAGTTGAAGCCGAAGGTGATTTGGAATGTTGATTGAATCGGAGGTGATACAAGATGTTGATCATTAAGTTAGAGTTCATCTAGGATGTTGATTGAGTGAGAGGTGATCTAGTATTAAAAATGAATTAGATAGTGACCTAAATCTTGATAGAGTCTGTAGGTGATCTCGATTCAAATTAAGTCCCTAGGTCATCTGGATCAATCATTGAGCTTGGAGGTGTTCTAGAGTGATACCTCGAAGCTAATTTTTTTTTTAAAAAGTATCAATATGAAAAAGTTTAAATCATAATTGATAAGCAATTATAAATAAAACAATGCCTCCATCTACCATCATAGAGAACAGCTCAAATGGTTATTGAAAATTCTCTAATTATTAATCAAACAAACCCCAACACCCCTGCTCCCCAATGACCCACCGTGCAGCCCTTTCACCACCCCCACCATCCCCCTACCCCCCGTGTTAAGGAGGGTTAAATAAGTCCCTTTTTTTTTTTTTTTTTCCAGTCCAAAGTTTTTTTTTTGGCCACTTTGTCGAAAAATCCACTAGTTGATAAAACAGGTACAACCTCAAGTGGATCCCTTAGTCACATTCCTATTGGATTACAATCTATTCTCGTAGTCGTAACTTTTTTACTAGTGATTCTCAACTATCCTGGACATGGTATAAAAACTCGGTCAAGTAGATCGATTTCTCAAATAGAAATTGGTTCTTGGTTGGTTGCTAATCCAGGAATCACTAGATCGGGGGTTTTACTTGGGCTAGACTCAAACTCATAATCATAATCCAAAAAAGAAAAAAAAAAGTACTATTAACTCAACCAACTCATTAACTTGACATAAATTCAGCCAACTCATTCCAAGTTCTATTGTTGAAATTACTATCACCGGTTATTAACTCGACCAACATGCTTGATCAAAAAATAGAAAAAATCATCGTACCCACCAACAAAAACTCAGATCCAAAAAACCCATCAGCAAAAACTCACCCAAATTCAAAAAACCCACCAACAAAAAACTCACCCATTATCATCGATCACTGTCGTGACAGTGAACACGACCAGTAACGGAGCAAGATTTGAATCATTACTAGTTGTACATCTTCTTGTTGAGGATATAGTTGTTGTAGACGATGATAGTGAAAGAGAGAAATCTAGATAGCCACATATGTGTAGGAGAGGAGGATATGCTTCAAGACTTTATCGCTAAGAGAACCGCCCTTGCTCATTGTGGCTTGGGAGAAAACCGAGGTAGGTTTAGGTTTTGGATGGGAGCGGCGCAGATGCGATGGTTGTGGTAGAGGAGAGCTGTTTGTGTTGTATTGTGTTATCTATGAGTGAGTGAGATTTTAAAGGGGTGTTGGTTTGGTTTGAGGAGATGAGCGACCAGTGGATTGGTGGAGAAGATGCAAAAAATAAGAACTTAAAATTTGAAAATATGATCTAGATGCTTATGTATGCTTGTACACATAAATAGAATACAAGATCAATGCACTCTATGAGTTCGTGAATAGAGGTCGCCTCCTGCACTACTCAGATCATGGATCTAGGTTTTGGATTGTGGAAAGTTCTTAATAATCTAGGTTTATGGATCATGGACTTCAACAATTTGGTTCTAGGTTTAAGAGAAGTTTCTCCTCGGCCACGCTGTAGACATTTTGAATTGACTTTGGTGAGTTGGATAAAAAATATGAAGACTTGGGTGGCCGACTCATGTCTGAGTAAAGTTTGAGGAGAGAGATAAGACTCAAGTAGTTGACTTCATGACTCAAATGAATTAGATAATACTAGGACTGGTAATTTGGAACCTCACACGACGGGTCGACACGAAACCGACACGATTATTACGGGTTAGGGTTGAGTATTAACGGGTTGGGTAAATAAACGGGTCAATCCGTCTAACCTGTTTAATTATCGTGTCGGGTTCGGATTCTATTTAACGGGTAACGGGTTGACCCATTAAATAAGGGTAAAAAAGTAATTTTATTTTAGAGGGGTAGTCATGTAATTTTAGTGGTAGATATATATACCCTTCAAAGTTCAAACCCTAACCTAAACACAAGTCTCCAAACTTCATCTCATCACAAATTATCATGTAGTGGTAAAATTTTATTGGTTTTGATAAAATATTTGTTAAACTATTTTTTTCATGTATAAATATATAATTTCTTAATTAGTTAACTTTTAATTATTATCTTTTAACAAGTTTAGTTTGGCGGATGTAATCAACGCTTGATGTTGTTTTTCTATTATAAAAGACTACATAAAAAAAAATTTTATGTTGTTTTTTTTTTTAATATGAAGGACTATATTTGCAAAGATATTTTTATAATCATTTTTGTAAACATTTGTATTTTTATGGCTTAGATTGTATTTGTGGATGATAGTATTTTTTAGGCCTTATGTATCTTTATTTTAATTTTGTTTTTTATTATATCTATATTAAAATTTAAATGTATTAACTATCATTAAATGGGTCATAAACGGGTCGATTAAATAGATTATTATTCGTGTTGATTAAACAAGTCACTAACATATCAGTTAAACGAGTCATTAACAGGTTGACCCGTTAGTAACCGTGTCGGGTTCGGGTTGAGGGGGTTCAACCCATTTCCTTATCGGGTCGTGTAAAAAATTATCAGGTCGGGTTCGGGTCATGTCCAACCCAACCCGTCAACCCGAATTGCCACCCCTAGATAATGTTGATGAAGACTTAAATGGTTTGATGGCTTACTTGTGACTCAGTTATTTGTTAGGATGTGTGGAGCCTAATTAAAAATTTATATGTAAAGTTATTTTAAGCAAGTGTGTTTTTGGGGTTTTCATACATGTAATTGGTTGCCTTAATTATGCTTATATTAGGGTGGCTGTTTTTAGGACGTGATTATGAGAAACGACAAGATAGAAATTCGTAGAATGATCTAGAGAGGTCATGGGCACATTCTTGTAAATCTCTTATAATTTTCCATTCATTATTGTGAAAAATCTGCAGCAACGGCAAGTGGACATAGCTCTCACATTGAGAGTGAACCACTATAAATCTTGTGTATTCTTCGTGTTTTGTCTTTTCTTGCAATTACTATTATCGCTTCTGATAATTAGGATTAAGCTTTTAATCCTAATAATTGGTATTAGAGCATTGAATTGAGTTTTGAAGCAATGGTTGGGGAAGAAGGTTTGAAACTTGAAATTGAGAAATTTGATGGTAACGATTTTGCTTTTCGGAGATTTCAAATCAAGGATTATGTATAGCAAGAAGCAACATCTACTCCTTATGATTAAGAAACTATAAAGATGTCAAACGACAATTGGAATCCCCTTGATAGATAGGTGTTGGGAGTTATTTGGCTGACATTGTCAAAAAAATGTGGCTAATAATATGGCGAAGGAAAAATCAACAATTGGTTTGATGAAAGTACTATTTGAGACGTACAAAAAGTTTTTTGTGAATAATTGACCACGCTAAACTATAGCATGATTTCACGGTTTCAATCATAGCTTTTGTGATGTATGTGTTATGGGTATATTTGGGACCATTAAGTGGGCTGGTAAAAATCTAAGGAATTGATCTAATTGATTAACTTAGTAAACGAAGGCCCAGTTCACCAACACCCAGTCGCAAAAGTGAGCTCTCAATTCGTAAGAGTAGTAAGATCATTGGTCAAGTCACAATCTAGCTCACCTTATGCTCAGCTCGAGATCGCTGAAAGCGAGCCCCAGCTCGCTTATTGAACAGTTCGATAAGATATGGTGGAAGCTGGTTTTGGAAGTTGCTATGGACATTTTCGCAACCTAGATAAATAGATTGCTAAAGGCCTAGTGGATGAGCCCAATGGTAAGAAGGCCTATAAAGCCTAGTGTCTAGGTCGCGTTATTGAGCTCGCCACCTTTTTCAATTCATGTCTTACACCAAAACTACATCGATTCACCTCCAACTTGCGAGAGTGATACGTCAGCTTGTCAAGCTTGCGTTAGGTCAAATCTCTCGGATTCAGGCTTCTCGATCTTGTGTCGATGAGATCTCTGTAATTACGGGTTCAAAGGAGATTGCTATGGAGAAGCAGTAAACATAACAGGTTCAAAGGAGATTGCTATGGAGGAGCAATTAATATAATGATTGCTATGGAAGAGCAGTTAATGTAATGATTGCTATGAGCAGTTGATATAATAAGTGCTATGTAAGAGTAGGTAATGTAATGATTACTTCTTAACGTGTATTACATTCAAATTGTAAACCCTCACACTATAAATAGGGGTGTAATTCTTTGTAAAATGGGGGAACTCTAATTTTTTCTAGTAAGACAATCACTCTACCAAATTATTTAGAGTGGCAACGTTGGACGTAGGCATTATTCTTAGGCCAAACCATGTAAAAACCACCATTGCAATTTGTTCTTCCTCTCCTTTTTTCTCTTTTGTTTGCCTTGTCTTTTTTTTTATTGTGGGCATTGGGCTTAGAACCCCCTAGTCGACCAGATTCGTGTGTCGATAGTATGCTTCAGTAAATTATAGGTTTTGTGATGTTTTTTTCAATGTTTTGTGTAGATGAGTCATGGACAGTTATGACAAATAAATTGAAGTATTTTCAAGGAAAATTCAAAATAAAAGGGCTAAAAGTCTTGTTGGAGGTGGATATGGTGACAGAGGTAGAGTTTAAGAAGAATGGATAGTGTTCTTTCTTTGATTTTTTTTTTTTTTGAAATACATTTTAGAGATCGATGATGGTTTTTGATGATGATTTGGGAGATTAAAGAAGAAGAAGAAGAAAGAGAGAGAGTGAGTAATGAACCCGATTTCATCTAGGTTCGAAGAAAAAGAAAAAGAAGAAGAAGAGGGGAGAGAGAGAGAGAGATGGTGGTTGATTTTTTTTTTTTTTTAATTTATTTTTTCCTTTTCTATTTAATTAAAATTTTAATAAATGGTTTCCAATTGTCCTTCATATATGTCATCAAGGTCAAATTATGCTTTTACCCTCAAAACTAACAAATTTGTTATTTTATTAATAGATTTACTATTCTATTTAATGGTTTGACTGTTTTGACTATTACTTTCAAAACTAGGGGTTGTTTGATATTATTTTCAATTTAAAAGGGTAAATTAATAATAACCCTTATAAAAAGGATAAAAAAAAACCTTATTATAATTCAGAATATCTCTAGATTTTTATGGGCCACTTCATCATTTTTTGCATTTCACTCCCTCATGTCTCTGCTCTCGACCCTTACTCTGAAGTCTCAACAACTCGAAAAAACACCCCACTCTTCACTCCCCAGTAAATCTTCGTTCTTCAACAAAGTTTTCTAATTTTTAGCTTATTTTTTCTAACATTTTTAGTTAAAATAATTCAATGTAGATAACGTTTTTTTTTTATATGCTTATTAATTATAAATGTTGAATACTTCTATATTTATATAATATTATTTGATTTTTATTAGATTTGAATCTAGACATTAAGGTTTTGTTCCTGATTAAATTTATATTAAATATATTTGTGTGTAATTTTTTATGCATTTTTCAATTTGGTCAAAGCATGTTGATATTCATTTGATTTCTACAATAAATTTGTTTATTTCCTTCAAAATGCATCACTTGGTGGACGACAATTGTTATTATTTGTATTAGAATCTAGAGACTCTAGACCCATTAATGTTTTATTCTTGATTGGTTTTATATTAAATGAATGTGTGTGTCATTGTTAATGTTTTACTAATTGTTGTGATTTTTCACAGTAAGTTAAGGACTACTTGTTGATAAAAATTAAGTTTCTTCCTTAGGGGCTTATATTACATAAAATGTCTAAAAGCAAAGGGGATACAACGTGAAAGTATCGTAATATAATGCCATATAACAAACATGGAATTGTTTGTAAATTTAGGGGCCACACTATATGGAGTGGTGGAATCACTCGATTTCATTTAACTGGCTTTGAGGTGTACAAGAATGTAAGAGGCCGTTTGTTTTTATTACTTTGTACTTAATGATCTGAATTACACTTATTAAGTAATTTTTACTTATTGTTTTTAAGTGGTCAAACCATTTAAAATCACCCAAAAATCACTGAAAATAAAAAGCTATAATTTTTTATTTTTACTGAATGTCAAATCACTTAGAGGTTGTTTGTTTTTTCACTTAAGACTTAATAGAGTTGAATTACACCTATTAAATTGTTTTGATTTATTTTTTTATGTGGTCAAACCACTTAAAACTACAAAAAACAACTGAAAAAATTAAGTAAGAATTTTTAACTTTTCACTTAATTATAAATCATTTAATGACATTTAAAAGTTTTTATTCCAAATCTATCCTCCCAAAATAACATAATTTCAAATTTATCCTAATTTTATATTACTCAATTTTTTTTTTCCCTTGATACTTACAAAAAATATATATTTGAAAAGTAAAATCTAAATACATCTCATTCCAAATTATATTGGAATTAAACTAATATATTTTAATGGGATAATCCTAAAAAAACCTCTCACTTTTGCTAGATTATCCATTTTCCCCCATATGATTTTATTTTTATCCAAAATACCGCCTAACTTTTAATTAAACACTCAAAATACCCATTGGAGGCATATGAAAGGATGATAATACCCTTAACGGTAACAGATTCCGTTAGATGGATAAGATTGACCATTTGACTCCAAGAGTAAAAAGGGAAATGTGAAAAAAGTTAAAAAAACATATATTAATTAATTAAAATATGAAAAATTAAAATAAATAAATAATAAAAATATAAAAAATAAAGATATTTTTATTTAAAATTTAAAAAAAAAAAAATATTAAATAAAATCAAATTTTTTCAGTCAACTCACCACTTTCTCACTGATCTCTCTCTCTCTCCAACCTCACCAATCTCTCTCTCTCTCTAACCTCACCGCTCACTCCCGCCTTCACCAAACATCCACCACCAACCTCTCCCATGCCAACTCCTCTTTATCTCTCTCTCTCCGGCACCGCCGACGCCTTCTCTCCTCTCCTCTCCTTTTTCTTTTCAAATCAAGATCGAACCCAGACGAGACGAACCTCGTCTCATCTGGGTTCGAACTTAGATGACTGGGTTCGTCTCCTCTGGGTTCGAACCCAGAGGAGACGAACCCTCATCTGGCTTCGAACCCAGATGAGACGAACCCTCATCTGGCTTCAAACCTAGATGAGGGTTCCAAACGAACCCTCCTGTGGGTTTGAACCCAGATGAGGGTTCATCTAGGTTCAGTTGAACCTTTAACTAGGTTACTAGGTTCAAACCCAGATGAACCCAGTTGAAGATTTGGTGCTTGATGATGTTTGATGATTTTAATAATTTTTGGATTTTAATAATTTTTTTGGGTTTCCAGATGTGCTTAATGATGTTTGATGATTTTTTTTTTTTTTCAATCTGTGGGTTTATTGATTGATTGTTGTTCAATGTGGCTTTACTGATTTATTGTTGTTCATCTATGATGGTTGTGGGTTTACTGATTTATTGTGATGTTGTTGGTATGTTCATGGTTGTGGTTTGGATGATGTGATGATGTAATGACTGTGGAGATCAAGATTGGATCTCCAATTTTTTTTTTTTTCCAAAATTTTTTATTTTAAAATATTATTTTATAATTATTTTATTTTTAATTAAAATTTTGAGGGGTAAAAGTGTCTTTTTACTACTTCAAATTTTCGGTTAATTTTGTAGCAGATGGGAGATTTTTGATAAAAACGAAACCATATGAGGGAAAGTGGATAATTACCAAAACTCATGTGGTTTTTTAGGATTTTCCCTATTTTAATTTACAATTCAACCATTCATTTTTTTTAATTGTTTTCTTAAATATATCAATATATTTAAATATATAGATATGGTTAATACTACTATATTTTTTAATCATATTTTAATTATGAATAAAATGTTATTAATATCTATATAAAAAATGTTTTAGAATTTATTAAATTATTTATTTTCAAATATTTATATTACATCAATTAAAATTACATAACAACAAATAGTAAAAAGGGTATAAATGTCAATTTATTAGTTTTCAAACAATTTTAAATTTAAAAAACAAACAAATTTATAACATTTTCAGAGGTGTAAGGGGGAAAAAATATGTTATTTAGATTTCAGATTTCAATCACTATTCAGTCTTCAGTCTTTACAGCACTATTAAGTCTTTAGACAAAAAAATAAATGATCCTCTAATGGTTTTTTAAACATATTCTTCCAAATTTATCATTCCTTAAATAACATATTTCCAAATTTGTTCTAATTTTATATTACAAATTCTTTTCAAATGTAATTAATGAAATATTGCAATGATTAGAATATGTATTGCTTTATAATTTCAATTTTGTTACAATAGTAATTCAACTTAAGAACATTTTATTTATTTTTATTTAAATATATAAGTCTAATTTACTTTATTATAATAATTTATTTATGTATATATAATTTAAAAAAATACTTTACTATAATAATTAATGATATTTTAATTATGAAGAAAAATATTATTAATATATACATAAAAGTGTCTTAATATTTGTTAAATAATTTATTATAATTGTTTGTATTTGTTGCAAGAAAAGATGGCTCAAAGGTAACTGGATCTCTTGTTGAGTATCTATTTCATGCAATAGTTGACCTTAATTTGCAGCATGATCTACAAAACAAATAAAACCTTCGTTAGGGTAACCCGAAGGTTTGCTCTCGAGAGCACCTTCCGATGCTTAAGTCAGATCTTGTTTCTCAATAATCTATATCATAAAGAATAATAAAGTAAAAGATAAATTACCTTTGTAAGGAGGCGTCGTGACTTACGTGAGGATGCTTAAATATCTATCATTATTTTATTGGACAGTTCGTTTGGAGGCCTTTAAGCCTCTTTAAAGCTTATATATCTTGCCTTTGTTAATAATCAATTCAACTTGTTAATGTTTATAATTATCTCTGCTCAGAAAGAGCTAGAATAGTTTCTGATGGAACAATATCATGAGTTCTAGATTGAAAATACTGTGTGGTGGTTTTTCTATAATGACAGTTATCACAAATTCAGGGTTATCTCTTAATCAATTAGAGACTTAATTACCCTTGCTCTATTAACTAACATAAGTGCTTAGGGGCCAAAATGAAGTCTAACAATAAGATTAACATCATTTGTAAATTAAAAGGATAAAAGAGCGCATTTATAATTTAAAAAGAATGAGCATTTCGTAATTTACCAATAAGGGGGGCTTTTTGGTAATTTTCCATGACTATTGGGTCTTCTTCAACTTGGTTTCCCACTACCTTCAACTTAGCATGCATATCTCTAGCCAAATGAACTCAATGCTCCTTTCGCAGGTATAGTGTTGATAGAGTAGCCCACCGACATAGGCAGGTTTCAACCAGCCTAGTGGGCGACATTCTCTTCTTACTCTTTTCCACCATCACGGTGTTCATTGCAAGGCTTCCTTCCTTTTCTGATCTTCTCATTCGATGCCTTCGATGATTGGTGCTAATGAGGGTGGTGATGGGTACTAATGGAGCTATCGCCTACGACAACATTGTCTTTTTTTCTTCTTTAAGAAGAGAGAGCTCTAAAGAGTTGTTAGATGAGAGAAAGTGTATGCCTGCTATTTGTTAGCTTAGAGAGAGTTAAGAGGGAGAGAGTTGAGGAACACATGGTTGATCTTAGGAGAACTATGTGGACTCATGGTGCTAGAAAATAGCTTGAAAGTCAACTAAATCTCTCGTCAAGCATCCGCTTTATAAGATAGTCTATCTTAGTTGGATTCCATAACATGATTTGCAAAACAAATAAAACCTTTGTTAGGGTGATCTAGGGATTTGTCCCTGGGAATACCTTTCGATGCTTAAGTCAGACGCTGTTTCTCAATAATATGTATCATAAAGAATAATAAGGTAAATAAATTACCTTCACGATGAAACATTGTGACTTGTGAGGTGCTTTAATATCTATCATTATTCTATTAGAACCATTCATCCAAAGGTTATTAAACATACCAAAGGCTAACATCTATTGCCTTCATTAGTAATTTATTTGATTTGCTAATATTTATAATTATCTTTGCTTGGAGAGAGCTATAATAGTTCCAGGTAGAACATTATCAAAAGTTTGAGACTAAACCCTATGCAGTAGCTTTCTATGCAACAATTACCACAAATGCGGGGTTGTTATAAGAATTCTACCAATTAAAGTCTAATGCCCTTACTTTATTAACTAGCAAAAATATTCAGGGGGCAAATGAAAATTATACATGAGACTTGACATTATTCATAAATTTAAAGAGTATGAGGAGACATGCATATTAATAGGAGGATACTTCAGTAATTTACCCGTAAGAGGTTTTTCAATATTTACCACAATTGGCATCCATCTCTGTAAACCCGATTTCCACCCATGACCCGATCGCCTGCAATAGTTCTGGAGGTTGGCTCTGGTGTTTTCGTTGTGGGTGCATAGCTGCTGAAATAGCCTGCCGACATCACCCTCTGACCGGTCCGGTGGGCGTTATTTTCTTCTTCCTCTTCCGCCGCTGTGAGGGTCATTTATCCCTCTTTTCTTTCCTTGGTTGACTCTCTTTGGGTTCCTCTGGTTGCCAATGATGAAGGCTCGACCAGGTGGCGTTGCCACAAGGTGAATTCGGGGCATGCATGCTAAGCTGGTCGATGGCTCATAGAGCTTGGACGAGCTGCAATCGGGCTCGAATGGAGGCGACGCTACTGCTCTGGGAGGACACGGTGCTTGCTGGTAGTTCACCGACGATAATGGTAGTGGTCTACCACCTTCATTTCATTTCTTCCATGTATGTGCTGTTAGAAGAAGTATTCAACTCTTTCAAAGTAAACAAAGGTTGTAGTAGTTATATCAGATTGGATCACCAGAGGTATTATGGTGTGCTAGCAACACTGAATCATTAGCTCATCTTGGCGGGAAAAACTGTTCTAGAAGTCCAGCTCATCAGTCTGATAACTAACTTCAGGAAATGTAAAAAACACATGTTATGCATGTATCACATGCTACCTCATATATATAACTAATAGTATTGTGTATTGTAGAGAGATTGATTGAAAAAAACTATTTTCATATATCATATCAAATTCTCTCTGAAATTGTTCCTGTTAATATCAAGATTTTCAATATGGTATCAGAGCTGTCGCATACCATGACTTTTGCTTTAAGTTTCGATGCTATCAATGGCACAAATGGAGGATCAAGACTCTTATCATTGATGAAGCTGGAATTGACAGTGAAGCTTGATCATAATAATCATTTATTGTGGAGGCAAGAGGATGGATTTGTGAATGAAAGATTCTTAGATTGGGAACAACAAGATCAAATCTTACTGTGTTGGATGCTTTCTTCAATAAGTTAGGAAGTTTTACCACATTTGGTGGGATGTGCAACAACATGTGAAGCTTGGTTGAGCATTGAACAATTGTTTAAGTCTCAAACCGGAGCAAGTGTCATGCAATTGAAATTGCAATTGCAAACCTTCAAAAAGGAAAGCTACACAATGATTGAATACCTAACTAAGAAGAAAAGTATTATTGATGCCTTATCCTTTTTTGATTATGTGATGTCTGAGGATGATAAAATAATGGCTATATTGAGTGGTTTAGGGACTGATTATGATCCTTTTGTGATATCTATTACTTCGATTCCTGTTAGCTATTCTATGTAAGAAATTACTGCTTTACTATTGACACATGAAGCTAGAATTGAGAAGAATACACAGGTGGAGAATTTGAGTGTTAATATGGTGATGAATAAGAAAGTTTCAAGTGGCAGTACCAGTTTTTCTTATAAAGAAAATGTTAATGCCAATGCTAATGGCTTTGGTGGAAGACAAAGAGGTAGAGGTAGCTACAATTCTAAAGGAAGAAGAGGTCATGACAGAGGCAGGTCTTAGAATAACAGGCCACTATGTTAAATTTGTCATAGACCTGGTCATGATGCCCTGAGATGTTATTACAGGTATGATCAATCATTTCAGCCAAAACAAGTTAATTCACATATTGGAAATGGAAATGGAAATGGCGGTGCAACACCTGGTAATATGACAGCTATGTTTGCTGGTCCTGAAACAAGTATTGCACACTCACAATGGTATCCAGATAGTGGTGCTACAGACCATTATACTCCAGATGCATATAATCTTGTGAATAAAACAGACTATCATGGAACTGAGAGGATTTATATGGGCAATGGTGCAGGTTTGACCATCTCTTCCATTGGTTCTAACTCTTTTAATCTTGAAAAGCATGCCTTTTTACTTAAAAATATTCTTCACATTCCACATATAACCAAAAATCTTCTTAGTGTCTCTAAGTTTGTTAAAGATAATCATGTTTTCATGGAGTTTCATCCTTTTTCTTGCCTTGTGAAGGACCAAGCTATGAAGAAAATTCTTCTTCAAGGGGTCCTTAAAAACGGGTTGTACGTATTTGATCTGCCTTTGAAGAGTTCATCAAGAGTTCACACTTCTTCACAATTCACAACTTCTTCTGCTTCAAAATCAAATAAATTTCTTTCTTGTATAGCTTCAAAAGAGAGCAAGTTTTCTGTTGTTGAAAGTAATACACACTTTTCTTGTGTAAATAATGTTGTCAAAATCAATAATACTTGTATTGCTAATGATCCGAATTTGTTTCTTTGGCATTTGAGATTGGGGCATCCTGCCATTTCAGTCGTAAAAGAAATATTGAATAAAAACAACATTTTCTTCTCTAATTCCAAGTCCTTTTTCTGTCATGATTGTCAAGTTAGCAAATCACACACTTTACCATTTCAGCAGTCTAACACTGTCTACACCAGCCTTCTTGAACTCATTGTAGTTGATGTATGGGGTCCTGCTCCCATTACATCTTCAAATGGGTCACGATACTATGTAAGTTTTTTGGATGCATACTCTAGATATACTTGGATTTTCCTTTTGAAATCCAAGGATGAAATTTTCAAAATTTTTAAAATGTTCAAATCACAAGTGGAGTTGTAATTTTCTTTGAGAATTAAAGCCATACAAACTGACAATGGAGGAGAGTTCATGGTCTTAGCACCCTATCTTGCAGAATGTGGCGTCATTTTTAGGGATTCATGTCCTTATACACATGAACAAAATGGTCTTATAGAAAGGAAGCATCGGCACATTGTTGAGACTGGTCTTAGTCTCTTGTCACAAGCCTCTTTGCCTAGTAGGTACTGGTTTATTAACTTATCTTATTCCTACATCAGAGAAGTCTCCATTTGTGTGTTTATATGGAAAGGAACCTGAATATTCTGGTCCTAGGGTCTTTGGTTGTCTGGTTTATCCTCATATCAGACCCTACACCAAACACAAGCTTGATTTCATAAGTGAACCTTGCACATTTCTTGGATATTGCAATCAATATAAAGGGTACAAGTGCTTGAATTCCAAAGGCTAACTCTACATTGTTTGAAATGCAATTTTCAAAGAAGATGTCTTTCCTTTTGCTAAGTCCACTTCACAACCTGCTTGTACTTCTCAAGTCAGATCAGAGACACAACCAAATACAGTTGGTGTGTCATTACTTCCTCCTGTTATAGCTAGTTCCTTCAGTTCTATTCAATCAGGCTCACAAACTTCAGGTTCTGTTTTTGCTGATATTAGAACTCCACTTTCAGCCACTCAGCAACCCACCTCTTCTCCAATTGATTCTTCATCCTCATTGCATCCTCCATGTCAATCATCTAAGGCAACATTAGTTTCAAATATTCCTCTCTCTATTAATACTCATCCCATGATAACAAGGGCTAAGGCAGGCATTACTAAGCCCAAAGTATGGACAACACAACTTGGTGATGATGAACTTGAATCATTTTAGCAAGCATTATCACATCCTCACTGGTTTATAGCAATGAAGAATGAGATTCAAGCTCTTAAACACAATCAGACCTAGACACTTGTTTCTCCTCCACCTCGAAGGAAAATCATAGGTTGTAAATGGGTGTTCAAGACCAAACGAAATTCAGATGAGACTCTTCTTCACCATAAGGCTAGACTTATGGCTAAAGGGTTTCACTAGCTTACAGGTTTCGATTTTCAAGAGACGTTTAGTCCTGTCATCAAGCCAGTAACAGTGCGTATAATCCTTTCTATTGCTGTCACAAAAAGATGGCATTTAAGGCAGCTGGATGTTAACAATGCCTTCCTTAATAACATCTTGGATGAGGAAGTTTTTATGCATCAACCACCTGGATTTGAGGAGGGGAATGGTGATCAAGTCTGCAGATTGCACAAGACTATCTATAGCTTGAAACAGGCTCCTAGAGCCTGGTTTGATAGGTTCAAGGAGACACTCATTCAACTTGGATTCACACCAAGCAAAGCAAATCAATCTCTATTTTGTAAGTTCACACAAAGTTTCAGCATTTGTCTTTTGGTCTATGTTGACGATATTATCATCACAGGCTCTTGTGATCAAGAAATAGATTACTTAGTTCAACAACTGAACTGTGCATTTGCTCTCAAAGACTTAGGAAAATTGCATTATTTCCTAGGAATAGAGGTTCAAAAGATAGACACTAGGTTGCATTTATCTCAACATAGATATATACATGAGCTGTTAAAGAAAACAAGAATGGAAAATGCTAAGCCATTCTCATCTCCTATGGTAGCTAGCACAGGTGGACAGTTATCTGCATATAGAGGTAATCCCATTGAGAATGCTACTGAATATAGACTAGTTGTGGGAGCTCTTCAATATGTAAGGGTAACTAGACCTGAGATTTCCTTTGCTGTCAACAAGGTATGTCAATTTATGCAAGCACCATTATATGAGCATTGGAAGGCAGTAAAAAGAATACTAAGATATCTCAAGGGTTCTTTTACTCATGGTCTTACTTTTGACAAGCCAAATGACATGAATTCAGCATACAACCTGGTTGGTTTTTCAGATGCTGATTGGGCATCAAATTCAGATGATAGGAAATCAACATCTGGTTTCTGTGTATTTCTTGGTTCTAATCTTGTTGCTTGGAGTGCAAAGAAGCAACACACTGTCTCTCGCTCATCAACAGAAGCTGAGTTTAGAAGCTTAGCTTCCACAGTGGCTGAAATGACATGGATTCAGTCCCTTCTTCAGGAACTAAGAGTTCCTCAACTCAGAGTGCCTACAATTTGGGTTGACAATCAAAGTACAATAGCAATGTCAAACAATCCTGTTTTGCATGCTAGAACAAAGCACATAGAGTTGGATATTTACTTTGTTAGAGAGAAAGTCATTCAAAAACAAGTATTGATTAATCATGTTCCTTCGATTGATCAAGTGGCAGATGTCTTTACAAAGTCATTAGCCACACCCATGTTTCAGTTCTTAAAAGACAAACTCAATTTGAAAGATCCCACATTGAGTTTGAGAGGGAGTGTTAGAAGAAGTATTCAACTCTTTCAAAGTAAACAGAGGTTGTAGCAGTTATATCAGATTGGATCACCAGAGGTATTATGGTGTGCTAGCAACACTGAATCATCAGCTCATCTTGGCTGGGAAAAACTGTTCTAGAAGTCTAGCTCATCAGTTTGATAACTAACTTCAGGAAATGTAAAAAACACATGTTATGCATGTATCACATGCTACCTCATATATATAACTAATAGTATTGTGTATTGTAGAGAGATTGATTGAAAAAAAACTGTTTTCAGATATCATATCAAATTCTCTCTTAAATTGTTCCTGTTAATATCAAGATTTTCAATATGTGCAAAGAGGGATTGAAGAGAGAGAGAGAGTGAGCTCTAGAGAGAGAGCCTGGCAATGGAGCTGTTGTCTGAGAGAGAGAGCATTTTTCTTGTCTTCAGACAGTGAGAGAGAGGGAGCTCCAATGGGAGTGGGTTGAGTTGACATGTGGCTTCCATGCAGTGGGTCCACATTACTCCCTAACAGTACTATATTGATGGGATATTATGAAAAATTCTCTAGAAAAGTAAACTAATTAGAAACAACTCCTCGTTTTTCTATTTGGTGAACCACCCTCTATCATTTGGAAAAAAAAAAAAAAAAAAAAACTGGTTGGTGTTAAATTAAAATGGTGTAATAGTAATTGGATAAGTAATTTTATTTATTTTAATAAATTAAATAAAAAATTCGAAAATAACTAATAATTAAATAAAAATTTAATTCAATATATCTTTACCGTTCATCTTAAAATAGACTGTGAAGATTAATTTAGAAAAAATAAAAATAAAAATCAATTAAAAATTAAATTTATCATATCTCTACCATCCATCTTAAGATAGTCGAGAGGTCATCGTTCTTCTCACTCTCCTTTCCTCTCTTCTCAGCTTCTCTATCAACCTAATCAAGAATCAACTTTCGCTATTTCAACTTCAAGTTGTTGCCGTCGCCGTCATTTTTAATGATTTCAAGATTTGGCTTGTTCCTCCTCTTTGGTCTTGGGTTTATTTATTTGTTTTGATTTGGTTTTGTGGTTGTGTGTGTTGTTGATTTGGGTGAATTAGGGTGTGTGGGTGACTGGGTTCCATTAATTTTGGTTTGGGAAACCAAGATTTTTTGGTTTAGAAGAAGAGTGTTCTACATCTTGTTTTAATGGCTTTTATGTTGGATTCTGATTTCTAGGGTTTTGTTTTTGTTTATTGATCACACCATTTCTATGCTCTTAATTTTAGGCTCCAAACTTGAGTCTTTTGTTTGGTTTTTGAGTAAATGTTGGTTCATTTAATGTGGTTGTGAGCATGTTTCAGGAATTAAGTTCGAAAAATGGTGTGCTTGATGAATTTAGAATAATTGAACCAAGTTGAAGTGAAGAATTTAATTAGAGCATCATCAAGCTCAGGTTCAGGCTTAGCCACACGCCCCTTAGTACATTAGCACACTAACCCACAGCAGCTTCTATCTAAAGTGTGCCTACCAGTGGGCTACTTTGCTAACAAGTGCACATACCTACCATACAAACCAAGTTAGAGGGTGTTTCCTCATACAGTTCTAGCCATCCCAGTGTGCTGCTAAGTGCTAGCCACTACCCAAAGCGTGCCTACTGCTGCGCTTCTGTACCATACAACGTGCATCCAAGTATGCCTCCAGCCTTCACAACACCAACTAGTACACTTCTAATGCGCCTCTTTGCAGTCAAGCGCACCAAGTTGCCCATCCTACTGTCCCATTCATACATCTTTGGGTGCTTATCCAGGCCAGTGCATGAGGAAGCATAAGAGGACATTTTCGACCTTTCACATTTATTTTCATGCCCTAGCTTTGAAAGAGCTATAAATACACCCCTAGATGCAGAAAGACGAAACTTGGGACCAGAAGAGTAGCCTTTAGAGTTCTCTCATCATTTATTCTACCATTTTCAAGCAAAAGGATGAAGATTTACTCACTTTGTGCATCATTCAACGAGGAAGGAGAACTAAAGAGAGGAAGCTTCATCTTAGGAGGAAAGGAGAGGCACTTTTTGAAAGAAGAATGCTTCCATCATTTTCATAAGACTTTCTCCCTTTCTCTTGTTTATTTTGTTAGTCAAATGTTGTTGATGCATAGTATGGGTGATCTTTCTTTTGTAATGATAAGCTAATTATTTGTCTAGGGTTATAATGTAACTTAACCTTGTAACTCAACCTTTTAATGTCATTGCAGCATGTTTCTTCACTCTTTCTCTTTCACTTTAATTATGCTTAATGCTCTGAAATTATTTGGCCACTAATTAGGAGATTTAGTAACCATATTGAACTTGGAAAAGGAATATATGTGTTAAAACCCTAATTAAATTGACACAGGTAACATAAAATAAGAATATACTTGTGGTGCTTATGTAATCATTACTAAGTAATTTAAACTTAATTAACTTGACTTAGTTAATCCACATAAGAATATAGTGGGTTAGGTAAGCTTGGGTATATCCACTAGTCTATCAAAAGAGGCATATGGAGAATTTAAGCATTACTTGATTAAGGACTAGATGAAGATAGTGTGAAAATGGTAAATAATTAGGTTGAAAGAGCTCATACTCCATTGGTTTAAATGTTTAATTTTTAGTTTTAATTTTAATTTTAACTTTAGCAACTCGAACTTTCATTTTCAATAGTTTGAATAGGGTTAGTTTTGAAATAATTTTAGTACTTAGTAAATTGCCTACAATCCTCATCGGAATGATATCTTTCTTTATCATTTTACTACTTGTGGACTGTGCATATTTGCACGGGTTTCTTTTGTGTGTTGTAAACTTGGCACACGTCTAGAAATTAGCCAACATTTATTGATTTTAGATATTTTATAGGATGAGGTTGTTTTTCTTAAGGATACTAGTGGTTCTTGCAACCCTTCAAGTGGCAACTTCACATGGAGACCAATCGCTCTCTAGGATTGCAATTCATAAGGCCACTTTTGTTGTTGATGATCATGCTTATGTTACAATATCTCTTAGTGTTCTTGGATTAAATATAAGCTTCATTGTTAGCGTCTTTACCTGTTGCATTTCTTGTTACTTTATGCATATATGTAAGAAACAAAATCAATATCAAAATCCCTTGATTGTTGTTAAGTTGCATTTGAATTCAGGCATGTGTTGTGTGTTGTTGGAAACCCATAAATTTGGGTTTTCAACAAGTAGCAACCGGGAAGGTTACTGAAAACCCGAAAAATCTAGGCTTCCAGCAATTGGGTTTCTAAGTTGATCTAGGTTTCCAAGCTGGAAACCCAGAAAATCTTTTTTTTTTTTTTTTGGTTAATTAGTATTTTTTATTTTTCAATTTTTTAAATTTAATACAAAGGGTATTTCGGTCATTACATAAATTTAAAGAGCATGATAGACATTTTACACAATCTCGACAAGGGTATTTTAGTTATTTCATCGTTTTGGATAGAAAATGTTAATTGGATGGAAATTTAACAAGAAGGGCAGTTCAACTTTTTTTTTTTTTTTTGGGGGGGGGGGGGGGGGGGGGGGGTGGGGTGGGGGTTGCTCCTAATTAGTTTTTTTTTAATATATATAATAGGGGTTTTTCATAATATATCAATATTAAATAAATTACATAATAAGTAATAGTAAAAGAATATAAATATTAATTATTAGTTTTCAAATAATTTTAACTTTTAAAAATAAACAAGATTATAAGATTGATATAAATTTAGAGATAAGGAAAAAAAAAAAAACCAAATATGTCATTCAGATTTCAGGTTTCAATTACTATTCAATCTTTAATATTCAAGCATCGTTCAGTTTTCAGACAAAAAACAAATGATTCCTAAGACAAGGTCCAAGTGTGTCTGCTAAAATAAAGGAAGAAATAATTGACTGGTCAAAAAAAAAAAAAAGGCTAGCTCTCCTCGTTTCAAAAGTATGATTATTACGATTCAAGAATCAGGTGTGTCTTTTTTAAATATATATATCATAATATAATTTTGTATATGAAAATTTTTTTTTGTTTTATTTTTCTTTGAAATATATTTGTTTTTGCTTGATCATGTAGGAGAAGGAGTTGTTCCAATCATCACCTCATGAAATTAGAATAAGTACATGGACATGGAATTCAATGTTATGAAAGACTACGTCTGTTGATAGTCCAAAATGGGAGACATATGGATGTACCATAACGTGTGATGGATGGACAAGACCAACAAGATTGTCCATAATTAATTTCATGGTTTATTCATTGTAAAGGAAGCACAGATCTAAAATCCGTTAATGCTCCCACAAAATTAAAGATTATAATCATTATATATATGGATTGCTAAAAGATGTTGTGAAAGAAGTGGGAAGCAACAATGTTGTGCAGATTGTTGCCGACAATGGATTTGATTTTTGAAAATACTGGAAAGAAAGATACTGTTGCAAGTGTCATCAATAGGGTAGGGGTGTAACAAATTTCATACATAACCATGGATGGTTGCGTTCAGATGTGAGGGAGGATTGGCAAGAGGGAGCTAGTGCACAAACTCATATCTTATTATTTAAGCCCGAATTTTCAATAACTCAAATCTTCTACAAGCTGCGCGTAATGTGTACATGCAATCGGATTCTGATGCTTCGGGAATTGCTAATTTTGGAAATGACGTGCAAATCTACAGGAAATTTCTTACTTCTAAGAGTAAATTTCTTAATGTATCTTTTGCGCAACTGAAAGTTGGTATGGTTGGACACAAATTTTAAGGCAGTACATTCTTATTTCACAAATCTTAATTATTCGTATCATTGGCAGCTTCAAATGACAGCTAAATTATATTGGAGTGCCTAGGCATATCAATATTATTATTAATTCCATCTACTTTCGAGAAATAAATAATGAAGTTGATGGGATCCATCCTGACTCCTCTCTTGAGTCCAGATGAATTGTAAAATCTAGCGGAACCAATCCTGACTCCTTTCTTGAGTCTAAGAGGATCTTGTGAAATATGCAATCTTTCTATTTAAAATCTATATTTTTTGAAAATACAACTTTTTTGAAAAATTATCATAAATCTCATGGTTGCTTTACAAATATAATTTGAAGAAACTGAAAATATTTACATTTCTCATGTTGGGCTCAATACAGGGGTCATAAAATATATGGAAAATATATTTCATTTCCAAAACTATTCTCCAAACACATTTAAGAAATCTAATTAATTAAAAATAATATACATTAATGCAAATGTTCATTATTATGTGATCTTTCTCACGATATGCAATAATCTGCACGAATCCATAGCAGATACCTAGAAAAATGTGTTTTATAAAAGAGTGAGTGGATATAACTTTTCTAAAATTAGTTCTAAATAACATATTGTTGACAAGAAAAAATAATTCTTGATAATTCATATGCATTCATATATAAAAATAAAACTAAATTCAAATACGATATCATAATATAGTTGTACATTTCTATATGAAACATTTCTTAATAACTTTATAAATATAAACTGAACAATAATTTGTAAAAAGAACTTTTCAGAAATCTCTTTCGAAAAACAATACCGACTTCTCTGGTTTGACAACCATGCTTCAAGCCTCCATTGAACTCCCTATCCATGGACTTGTGGCTCTTATACAAGGGTGTGGATCCCTTATCACCACCCAGCAAAAACAATAATTTAATCCTTATTTGCTTTATAAAACGTAAGCTAGAAAATTGTTTAAATATGATAACATAATATAATAAAATATTTAGTAAACATCAATCCCAAAGTAACTCATTACTTCACAAATCTACTTTATCATTAATATCATATCATTTTCGAAACTCATTTCATCAAACCTCTTATATAGAATTGATATTCTAAAAATCTCTTTATTTACAAATCAAACTCAGTATATAATATTTTTAATATGAAAATCTACACCAAGGTTGTACCCTTTTCTTTAACGGTCAAGTTACACATGTGTGACTCCTAGAGTCGCCCAACACATGTATGGTAGATGTCGAGAGAGTTATTGAGTTGTCTAACATGTGTATGATAGATGTTATCCCTTGATCTATGTGTGTATTAGATATCTCTATCAGCTTGATTAGAGGAAGTTTGTCTAGTCAAACCAATCAATGTAATTGATAGGGTTCGGTTTAGGAAGTTTGCTTGATTGGAGGAAGTTTGTCTAGTGAAACCAATCAATATGATTGATGGGTTTTGGTTTAGCAATTCACTTGATCGGAGGAAGTTTGTCTAGGCATCAAGTAACTATTTAATGGGGTGTAAAGATAGTTATAGTTATCTGAAATATTTATATTGAAATTATAGAGTAGCTATATTAAGGATTAGTGCAGCATTAGCCTTGTAAATTCCTAGTGTAGCACTAGGAAAATTGTATATGTTCTTTTGTTTTCTTAGCAATAAATCCCTTATTCGGTCTTTGTTAGTGTTTTGTTAATGAATAAAGTCCTAACAATTGATATTAGAGCCTGCAAGAGAGACTAATTGTCATGACTCGGGCCCTGGGCCATGACAGAATCGTGAATATTAATTTATAGAATTTTTCAATTGACACTATAAAGTTTAAGAAATTTCTCCTTTTAAAAATATAAATTTTTTTCTGTTTTGGATACTTCGGAGTACCAAGTTAAAATATTGAGAAAAATGTAATGAAAAACTTCAACATACTCAAAAATAATTCATGTGGAAACCATCCTCACAGATATGTGAACACCTGCTAGAAATCATGGATTCATAGCCACAAATAAAATTATGAACACTTAGCCATGCAATCAACTTATCGTATTTAAGCATTCACATCTACTTAGATTTCCAAATGAAAATCCTCAACTCTGGTGTTCTTAATACAAAGCTTTAAATACATAAAATGAGAGTTCCCCTAAATTGATTCCAAGAATATTCATCTCTAAATACCAAATGTGAAACATAATAAACTAAAGAATTACACCACGAACAATTCTAATGTCTTTGGTCCTCTACCTACTCCGTCTGATGGCCATCTAAATCACCCTGTACATTTCCTAGACGGGGAAAAAAATAAAGGAGGGGTGACCTAGTGCTCAGTAGGATTTCAATTCGATAAGGTTTCGAAAACCACTTTTTAAAATCATGGTTAAAACCTGCATGGTCAACTGTATAAACAAATTCCATAAACTATTTCATAAAATATATATAAGCTCCCACAATAGTAATAAAACATTTAAATTTTTAAATCAAGTCATAGCATTTTCAAATCAATGTAGATCTTGTCTCCTAGTCATATACTTGATGACCTATGATTTTTAGTAAATTATTTTGAATAAGAAAACAACGTTTGGCACACCATGACCCTGGTAACTATATTAGAAAATACCCTGCGCAGTGACCCCGACATAAAGTCGTATACTATGTATAGCTCGTGATAACCTCACATAATGACTAGGATGGTGGACCTTTACCTTATTCAGGTTACAAAATAATTTAAATAAATTCACCATGCAATCAATACAATATATACATATAAAAATTGATGTTTTGAAAACCCCCCTTTTATTTAAAAAAAAAAAAAAAATCGGCAGCATAACGGCTACTAATTCAGTAAACCAAATCCTTTTCAAACCTATAATAAACCATAATATACTTCCAAAGCAATCCATAATACATTTCCCAAAATAATTACCACACTTTCAAGATTATTAAAATTCAAATAAATCCAACTTTAACATAAAAATTTCCAAAAGATCAGGATTGAACCCCTACCTTAATATAGACTATTAACTACTCCGAAGCCTTGATATAAAGAATAATTATCGTCGTCCCGAATCGAATCTACAAAATAACGAAATATAGAAAATTTTTAATATGGCTGTCCTAAAGGGAAAATAACCCTAAAAATGGATTCTACACTTAAAAACGAGTCCATAGACTTGTCTAGAGTTAAATTTTGAGTTCAAAAGGTCGAGAAACTTACCTCCGCCGTACGTGGTGGCCGACGGTGACTTTCCGACGACGGATTCTGATGACCATGGTGGTGGGAGGTGCGGCTAGGTGGGTTTTGTTGTCCTTAACACGCTTGTCATGAAAATAAGGTTGGTCGGAGTCGAAATCGCTTGGTTTCATCGGGATCTAAGAAAATCGAAGTTGGTTAGTGGTAGAATTTCTTTTACAAAATTGAAGACCCAAACAATGATAAAAATTAATGAAATTGATACCTATGGAATCTACGTCGCATGAGCTTTCCAACGGTACCAAATTTGGCCGGAATGGAGGTCGGATGTGGTCGGAATGAGAAGTCAAAGTGGGGGTTGCGAGAAAAGAAAACTGAAAAAAAAATTCTAAAGAGAGAGAGAGTTTCCGCCGGCTGGAGGAAGGAGAAGACAGAGTATATAATCCGGCAATATTATAATTTGCCCTCAACTATTTACAATCTACGATTTTTAACTAAAACTTTAAAAACCTAACTTTTTTATCCTTATAGTTTTAAAAAAAAAATTCATATAATTTTTCAATTTTACCTTTAAAAAAAATTAAGGTTTACCCAATCAATGGTTAATACACGTATAGAGAGTAGTATGGAAATGCTCAACAGAGGTATGATAGAATTTAAGTAGATGGCACAAAGGGAGCACGTGAAATGCAACAACTAGTTCAATAACTAGCTTTTGGTCCTGGATGGGAATTTGTTAGAGTTGGCTTTGGTTAGGAATATGATAGCCACTTTAAAAGAGAAAATAGCACCAAAAGATATTGAGTCCTCAGGTAAAGAAGGATCATCTGGGGAACAAAATAAGGCTGTTTCAACAGTTATGACAATTACCAGACCCGAGCAAAATTCTGAATTCACAACAACCATTCAACTTTACAAGGCAAGTAATGAATTTTAGCTAATTGTGAAGAAGGTTGATTACCCAATTACAATGGTCAAGACCTTGTTGGATGGGTATATCAAGTCGAATAATATTTAGAAGTTCGAAGTACAAAATTGAACAGCAAAGTCTGACTAGTGTTTGTTACAATGGAAAAGATAGCAATTCATTAGTTGTGATGGTTAAAAGGCATGCCCTTCAATTACTTGGGAGGAATTATCTGTAGAAATCATGAGGAAGTTCGGTGGATGGATTGCTGGAAATCTATATAAGCAAATGGAAGGGCTGAGGCAATCCATGCCTATCAAAAATTACATCGAATAATTTGAGTATGTAGTAGGAATGATTCTCGGACTTCCCAAACCAGAGTATGTGGGAAATTTTCTTAATGGGTTGAAAGAAGAAATTAAGAGAAAAATAACGGTTCATGACCCACAAGAGTTAGTATGTTGCCATGGAAATTGCAAGAGACTTGTAGGAGTAGATAGTCTATATAAATATGTATGAATTGTCGTTACCAACCCATGTCCAATAGCCCACATCTTATGGATTACCCATTATGCAACCTGACTCCTACTAAACCCACCAAGTCACGATTTGAACAATGACCAAACATTGTCAGTCAATCATCTATCTTTTCGACACCAATGACTGAAGTATTCCCTCGAAATGGATAGAAAAATTTTACCATTTCTCCGATTGAGACGTGAGCCTGCCACCTTAGAAATTAGTGCTTTCATTGTGAAGGACAATTACAAATCATGATTGTAGTTGAGGATGAGGAGGAGGAGATATCTAGCATTTTGCCTTGAAGACAAGGTGGCGTTGAGGGGCATAATATTGCTAAGCCTCCAGTCATTGCCACCTACCATACGAGGCAAAAACCAATCAAAGACTTGAAGGTTTATAAGAGGAAAATCAAACTAATCAATGTTGATTGATGAGATTTGATTTAGTGAATTCGCTTGATTAGAGGAAGTTTGTCTAGTTAAACCAATAAATGTGATTGATAAAGTTTGGTTTAGGAAGTTCGCTTGATTGGAGGAAGTTTGTCTAGTCAAACCAATCAATGTGATTGATGGGGTTTGGTTTAGGCAATTCACTTGATTGGAGGAAGTTTGTCTAGGCATCAAATAACTATTTAAATGAGGTATTAGGATAGTCATAGTTATCGAGAATATTTGTATTGAAATTATAGAGTAGCTTTGTTAAGGCTTATTGTAGGACTAGCTTTATGAATTCCTGGTGTAGCACTAGGAATATTGTATCTGTTCTTTTGTTTTCTAAGCAATAAATCCCCTATTAAGTCTTTGTTAGCTTTTGTTGGTGAGAGTCCTAACATACATATACTTATATATGAATACACAATGAAGGCTCATTTTAGTCATAAAACATAATTATAATTTATAAAATCAATGGACCAATTAAATCCTTTACTTCCAATAATGGGTAAATAAACAAAAGTTGAGATATAAAAAGTTATGATAAATCAATTTACTTAAAAATAAACTATCTACTCATAGAAGTCCTTTGCTTAAATCTAGATCTAAAGAGGTTCTCATCTAATTCCTTGTAAACTTGGATCCACCCTAAAATTACATCAATTCAATTTAGAATTTATGAGAAAATTAACTAATTTTTTGGATTTTAAATCTCATTGAAATAAAATCATTTATCTAGATAATTAGGCACCTAAATATTCTGTTCATCTATTCTAGAATTTTCTTCTCTTTCTCTTCTCTCTCTCTTCTTCTTTTCTTCTTGGCTTTCTGGTTTTCTTTCTTATTTCTATTCCTCTACTGCCGTCTCACTTCTTTGTGCTTTATTCTATTTCACATAGACATATGTATACATACATATATACATATAGTGCTTGACTGCCTCACACTCTTTCTTTCAAACTCAATATTGCTTATCATTCGCAATCTTATGACACTTCGGATCTCTTTGTGTTTCCTTGACTTTGTTGTTCTGCTTTTGCTTTATGTTTGCCTGATAATAGCTCAATTGAATTTTACGGGATAGATTAGGCATATGTGCTTTATTATATGCACATACCTTTTGTGATATTTTATTATAGCTTAATTGTTGAAGATATGTTTCTAACAGGGATCTTTGTCATCCTAATTTTATCGTATGGTGGAATCCTCTACTTATATAATGCCTTGCTTTCACTTTTTATTTCTCTATATGTATGCTAGCTTGTTTCCTTCACCACTTAAGCCGATCCTTCACCATGTAGGTTTTGTTTAAATTAAAGGAAAAGTTAATGAAATAATTTAAATACATAAAGAAAGGTAACTTCATCAAAGTTTAATCTTAAGTAGGAATAAAAATAAATACAATAATATAATAACAAATCATATAAAGTAAAATGTCCCTATTCTTTGAGCTGAATAGTTTTTTCTCTCCCATACCATTATAGGCTTTTTCTATGATAAAACCAACAAATAAGATTTATATCAAGATGGTGTGATAGGACTTCGGATATACAAAACAAAAAAGAAATTATAGAAAATGTAAATATGTAAACATCCTTTTCTTGTATTTAAATTTTAAATTACATATTTTATAAAATATCTTTCTAATGTTTTCCAGCAAAGAGTTTCATAGATTAATTAAATGTTTACATCCCTTGACTATATACAAAATCTATACACTTCATTATTTCCATCAATTATAAACAAAACCGTTCGAGGACATAATTCTGGTCTCTTGAAATCTCTAATCATTAACAAACTATTTCAATTAAACCTTCTCAGGAGCTCCATGAATCATCTAGACTTTGTAGCTTTTGCTCAGGAGATAAGGTTTTGCATGAGAAGGGGTTGATGAACGACTAACCATATTTATATCTGCAACTGATCACCCAAACACATTGTGATTAGATAGAGCCAGGTTAAGAGGAATATGGGTTTTATCGAAGTTTGTGGAGATACATGTAGATATAAATCAAAGAAATAAAAATTTATTGAGAACAGATGATATTAGAGAGTTCATTGTATTTAATTGGCATAGAACTGGTTGTTTTTGGATGGCAAGAAAGTATTTCTAGATGTAATTAATAAAAAAGAAATATTGATTGCTGAAATTAAACAAAGCTTAAATTTAGATTTTCAAGTTAGATTATCTTGGATCCAGTTAAAATAGGTTATTTGAATCTTATAAGGATTATTTATGTTTACTCTTGTATATCAGACTTTTCAAGTTGAATTATTAATTCAAAAAGAAAAAGCAAAAGAAAATTACATTCTAAATAATTTGAAAGGCCAACAAGAGGCTAAACAACATAAAAGGCAGCCTAACACTTATTTTTAAAAGACCAAAAAATGGTCAAAATAAAAAACCAACAAAAAATCAAATCAAAATGTTAAAAAATCTGAATTAAAAGTATTTTTCTGTGGTATTTCAATATTTATTTAGATTTCTACAGGTGGTATTAAAATTCTAATGTTGCAGGTTTTATAGAAAATCAAATATACAAATAACGACAAAGCTTAGCTTTACTCTTAAACATTTTAAGATTTTAATTACTTTGTTGTCTACACATGGTCTATCACAAATTCCACCTTTACGTATTTACTTTCCACTAACTTAAAAACATTGAAACAAGATCCTAATAAAATTCTCAACAAAAAAGAAAACAGATATTTGTATAAGATTATTAAAATATTAAATTGTAATATATCATCAAGCATATAAAGGTGCACAGGCCATTGGTACGTGCACAGGCCAGCCTTGGCTTTAAACCATGGTGCGACACCCCATGCCCCCACCTTACTCAATAAAGGTGGATTTTCGCTCACATAAATGGGTTGTCTCCGACCTTGATGTGAGTCGTTCCCAATCTTATAGTGGCCACTCCCAATAACTTAGAAAAAAAAAAAAAAAAACGTAAGATATGAAGTATCTTCATTAAGATATCAAACAAATTGAAAAAAATTATAAAGTCAAACAAATTATAATATTTTAATAATAAATTAAACTGTATCAATTAAAAACAAAAATATTTGGAAAAAATAATCATTAAAAAATATGAAATAATGTATTAAAGATAATGTATGAAAGAAAAGAATGATTTTATTATCATTACAATAATTTTTCGTTACATTAGGTGCCTATTTATAGGCATATGATATTACATTAAATTGGAAATATAAAATCATATTGAATTAATTCAATGAAGGGAAAATTTTCAAGAGTGTAACAATTCAAATAAGGTAACCATATAAATATTTTACACATGGTATAGACAATAATTTAGTGAATAATATGATTTCATATTTCCACATTAAATTGGAAGTATAAAACATATTATTCACTAAATTATTGTCTATACCATATATAAAATATTTATGTGGTTACCTTACCTTCTTTGAATTATTTCCATATGAGTGTTATATGGTTACATTATTTGAAATGTTACCCTCTCGAAATTTTTACCCTCTTTGAATTATTTCCATATGATTTTATATTTCCACATTAAATTGGAATCATATGGAAATAATTCAAAGAGGGTAAAAATTCCAAGAGGGTAACAATTCAAATAAGGTAACCATATAAATATTTTATATATGGTATAGATAATAATTGAGTGGATCAAATATTCAACATTACCATATAAAATCATAGTTGAAGTTGGAGCTGATCTGGAATGTTGATTGAGCCGAAGGTGATTCAAGATGTTGATTATTAAGTTAAAGTTCATATAGGATGTTGATTGAGTGAGAGGTGATGCATATTGAAAATGAGTTCGAGAGTGACCTAAATCTTGATAGAGTCTATAGGTCTATAGGTGATCTCGATTCAAATTAAGTCCCTACATCATTTGGATTAATCGTTGAGCTTAGAGGTGATCTAGAGTGATACCTTGAAGGTAATTTAAAAAAAAAAATGTATTGATATGAATAAGTTTAAATTATAATTGATTTGTAGAAGCAATTATAAATAAATAATGCCTTCATCTACCATTGTAAACAGTAGCATGAATTGTTATTCAAAATTCTCTAATTATTAATCAAACGAATTGGGGGGAGGGGTGCGAGGATGGGGCCGTTTAAGGAGGGTTGAATAGGTCCCTTTTTTTTTGTTTTTTGGCACTTCAAAAATCCTTTTGGATGCTCTATCAAAAAATCCACTAATTGATAAAACAATTAGAACCTCAAGTGGATCCCTTAGTCACATTCCTATTGGCTTACAATCTATTCTACAAGCCACAATTCTTTTACTAGTGATCCTCAACTATCCTAGGCATGGTATAAAAACGTGATTGAGTAGACCGATTTCTTGACGAGAAATCGATTCTTGGATCGGTCTTGGCCGATCACCGATCCAAGAATCCCCAGATTAGGGGTGTTACTCGGGCTGTACTCAAACTCTTATGATCACTCAAACTCATAATCATAATCCAAAACAGAAAAAAGAAAAAAGTACCATTAACTCGGCCAACTTATTAACTTGACCATTAACTTGGCCACGTCATACCAAGTTCTATTGCTGAAATTATTACCACCAACCATTAACTCGACCAACAAGTCTAATTGAAAAATAGGAAAAATTACCATACCCATCAACAAAAACTTAGATCCAAAAACCCCAACAACAAGAACTCACCCAAATTAAAAAAAACCCATGAAAAAAAACTCACCCATTGTCATCGATCACTATCGTGATGGGGAACACGACCAGTAATAGAGTAAGATTTGAATTATTACCAGTTGTACATCTTCTTCTAAAGGATGTACTTGTTGTAGATGATGTTTGTGAAGGAAAGGAAGATCCAAATTGCCACATATGTGTAGGAGAGGTGTATCTTCTTCAAGATTCCATCACTAAGAGAACCGCCCTTGTCCATTATGGCTTGGGAGAAGAATGAGGTGGGTTTTGGATGGGAGTGGCGAAGATATGGTGGTTGTGATGGAGGAGAGCTATTTGTTTTGTATTGTGTTATCTATAAGTGAGATATATATATATATTTTTTTGGAGGGGGAGTGTGCCAATTTGGTTTGAGGAGATGAGTGACTAGTGGACTGGTGGAGAAGATGCTAGAAGATGGGTTTTATATTAGGTGAAATTTTGTTTTAACTCTTGCATTTATAAAATATCAATTTAAACCTTTTTATTATTTCAATCTAGGCCTTTTATTTTCTAACATTTATAGTTTTATTTATTTATTTATTTTGTTTATAGATTTGATCAATTTTGACCGTCGGTCAATGGAACCAAGTATTCATTACTTGCTACCTCACTAGTTGAGTAGCGAATAGCGAGTTTTGGAACCATGATCCTAAATCGCCTTCTCGTCTCCACACGAATTAGCAACTAGCCACTATCTTCTTAGACTCTTTGTAGAACATAATTTGCTGCAATTTTCTACAACAACCTTTTGAACCCATTTTATAATAGTTCTTGATCAATTTTTGGAGGTATTTGGAGAGGGCTTTACATGAAAGAGCACAACAACCTTGGAGGAGATTTTGAAGCTGCAAAATAAGTCATCATCAACATTTATTGGAGTTCAAACGATGGCATCAACATCAATGGTGTTCCCTGGTGTTATGACAACAACAAAGGTGGAAGTTTGATGGAATGTTGGTAATCTTTACAAGCAAATGGTAAGGCTAAGGCAATCCATGCCTATCGAAGATTACATACAACAATTTGAGTATGTGGCAATTTATTCCCAAACTTCCCAAACCGATGTTTGTGTGAAAATTCATTAATAGGTTGAAAAAAGAAATTAAGAGAAAAATAAGGGTTCACGACCCATAAGAGTTAGTACATGTCATAAGAAAATTTGAGGAGGAGATAGTTGGTGTAAATATGTATAAGAGTGAGAATCGTGGATACTGACCCATGTCCAACAACCCACACCCTATGAGTTACCCATTATTTAATTTGACTCCTATTAAACCCATTGAGTCACAGTCTGAACAATGATCAAACATTGTTAGTCAATCATCGATGTTTTTGACACCAACGACTCAAGTATTCCATCAAAATGGATGGGAAAATTTTACCATTTCTCTGGTTGAGATGTGACTTTGTCTCCTTTAAAATCAATGCTTTCACTGTAAAGGACAATTCCTGCCAAATCAGGTTTGTCCTAGTGCACACCTATAGGTCATGATTGTAGCTGAGAATGAGGAGGCGGAGATGTAACACCCCCTTCCAATTTTACTACTGTACATATGTATTGAATAAGATAATGTATCAGTATACACTCACTTGTGAAATAATGAAGGGATTTTAAAGTGTTCAAAGGTGAAATTTAATTTTTGTAGAATTTCTGGAAGGGTCGGAAATAGATTTGAATTATGAAAATTTAAAGGGCAGTTGGTGAAAGTAAAAGATTTCTCTAGAGAGTGGCAAAGTTGAAAATAAAGTGAGATGTCAACGATATTTTGGGACAGTAAAGAATTATCTAGAAAATGATAAAAATCGTAAATTTAAAGAAGTTTAAAAGTAAAGGTTAAACTTGATCCACGCCTATATATATGTGTAGTGAGTGTTGCCTTGGTTTCTTTTTCATTTATCAATATATGCTTGTTTCCTTTAAACCGATCCTTGACCATTTAGGTTTTGTTTAAATTAAAAGAAAAGTTAATGAAAGAACTTAAATACATAAAGAAAGGTAACTTCATCAAAGTTGAATCTTAAATAGAAATAAAAATAAATACAACAATATGATAACAAATCATGTAAAGTAAAATGTCCCTATTCTTTGGGTCGAATAGTTTTTCTCTCCCATACCATTATAGGCTTTTTCTACTATAAGAACAACAAATAAAATCTACGTCAAGATGGTGTGATAGGACTACAGGTTTACAAAACTAAAAAGAAATTATAGAAAATGTAAAGATGTAACATCCTTTTCTTGTATTTAAATTTTAAATTACATATTTAATTTATAAAATATCTTTCTAATGTCTTCCAACAAAGAGTTTCATATATTAATACAGCTAGCGTTTACATCCCATGGGTGCATATAAAATTTACACACTTCGTTATTTCCATCAATTATAGACAAAACCGTTTGAGTCCCCCAACATGATTCCAGTGTCTTGAAATCTCTAATCATTAACAAACTACTTCAAGTAAACCTTCTCAGGAGCTCCAGGAATCATCTAGACTTTGTCACTTTTGCTCAGGAGCCAAGGTTTTGCATGAGAAGGGGCTGATGAACGACTAACCATATTTATCTCTGCAACTGCTCCCCCAAGCAGATTGTGATTACATAGAGCTAGGTTAGGAGAAATATGGGTTTTAACAAAGTTTGCGGAGATATATGTAGATATAAATCAAAGAAATAAAAGTTTACCGAGAACAAAGGATATTAGAGAGTTCATTGTATTTCATTGGCATAGAACTGGTTGTTTTTGGATGGCAATAAAGTATTTCTAGATGCAATTAATAAAAAAGAAATACTGATTGCTGAAATTAAACAAAGCTTAAATTTAGATTTTCAAGTTAGATTATCTATGATCAAGTTAAAAGAGGTTATTTGAATCTTATAGGGATTATTTATGTTTACTGTTGTATATCAGACTTGTCAAGTTGAATTATTAATTCAAAAAGAAAAAGCAAAAGAAAATTACATTCTAAATAATTTGAAAGGCCAACGAAAGGCTAAACAACAAAAAGGGAGCGTAACACCTATTTTTAAAAGACCAAAAAATGGTCAAAAAAAAAAAAAAAAAACCAACAAAAAATCAATTAGAAAAGTTAAAAAATCTGAATTAAAAGTATTTTTTATGGTATTTCAATATTTATTTAGATTTCTACAGGTGCCATTAAAATTCTAATGTCGCAGGTTTTATAGAAAATTAACTATACAAATAACGACAAAGGTTAACTTTACTCTTAAACATTTTAAGATTTTAATTACTTTGTTAACTATATATGGTCTATCACAAATTCCACCTTTACGTGTTTACGCTCCGCCAACTTAAAAAGAATGAAATAAGATCCTAATAAAATTCTCAACAAAAAAGAAAACAGATATTTATATAGGATTATTGAAATATATATCTTCAAGCATGTAAAAGTAATATACAAAGTGTCACTGGCCTTATAGTGCAGTGATAGTGCACATGCCAGCCTTAGCTTTAAGTTAAGGTTTGACACCCCACACCCCCACCTTAGTCAATAAAGGTGGGATTTTCTTCTATATATGTGTGTTGTCTTTCATCCTAATGAGGGTGGCTCCCAATCATATAGGCGTCACTCCCAGTAACTTAAAAAATAAAAAAGTAAAGTAATATATGAAGTATCTTCATTAAAATATCAAACAAATTGAAAATATTAGGAAGTCAAATAAATTATAGTATTTTAATAATAAATTAAACTATATCAATTAAAAACAAAACTATTTGGAAAAATAATCATTAAAAATATGAAATAAACTATCAAAGATGATGATGATGATATGTCATAGGAGGCAGATACAAGGTAGAAGACAAATGGGCTATTGAGCAAGATGTCATTATCTCATCCTAAAATTTGTTGAGAAGAGGCCATGTATTCCCTCTTTTAATTCTTGTTATTGTAAACCTAATTTATCTATATTTAAAAAAAAAAAAAAAAAGAAAGAAAGAAAAAAAAAAAAAAAAAATTTTTTAAAAAAAAAAAAAAAACAGGAAGAACAAGAAAAAAAAAATCTCACATATGAGTATCACTCAGATTTACAATCTTAGTTCTATTTAGATTTATAAATATAATATATATCTAGATTTTAGCTTGATAAAAAAACACAACAACACAATAACACTCAACAAATAAATTAAACAGTAAAATTTTTTCCATTGTGAAACTAAACTGCAATATTTTTGCTGAAGAATTTTAGGTTTAGAAATAACCTCAATGTTGAAGAGGTAAGATGACATAGAAGATCATCTCATCATCCCCATTTTTCCCATGCCAACCATTTCTATCGAGCACTTTGCCCTTATGCAAAATCTTTAGCTCCATCTCATAGATCTGTAAAATATGAAAGAAAAGAATGATTTTATTATCATTATAATATTTTTCATTACAATAGATGCCTATTTATAGGCATATGATATTACATCAAATTGGAAATATAAAATCAAATGGAAATATTTCAAAGAAGAGAAAAATTTCAAGAGGGTAATAATTCAAATAAGGTAACCATATAAATATTTTATATATGGTATAGACAATAATTTAGTGAATAATATGATTTTATATTTCCACATTAAATTGGAAGCATAAAATCATATTATTCACTAAATTATTGTCTATACCATATAGAAAATATTTATGCGTTTACCTTATTTGAATTGTTACCCTCTTGAAATTTTTACCTTCCTTGAATCATTTCCATTTGATTTTTATATGGTTACCCGATTTGAATTATTACCCTCTTGGAATTTTTACCCTTCTTGAATTATTTCCATATGACTTTATATTTCCACATTAAATTGTAGTCATATGGAAATAATTCAAAGAAGGTAAAAACTCCAAGAGGGTAACAATTCAAATAAGATAACCATATAAATATTTTATATATGGTATAGACAATACTTGAGTGAATCAAATATTCAACATTACCATATAAAATCATAGTTGAAGCCAAGGATGATCTAGAATGTTGATTGAGCCAAAGGTGATTCGAGATGTTGATCATTAAGTTAAAGTTCATCTAGGATGTTGATTGGGCTAGCGGTGATCTAGTATTGAAAATGAGTTCAATAGTGACCTAAATCTTGATAGAGTCTATAGGTGATCTCGATTAAAATTAAGTCCATAGTTCATTTGGATTAATTGTTGAGCTTGGAGGTGATCTAGGGTGATCCCTCAAAGGTAATGTAAAAAATGTATCGATATGAATAAGTTTAAATTATAATTGATTTGCATAAGCAATTATAAATAAATAATGCCTTCATCTACCAACATAAAGAGCGGGTTGAATGGTTATTCAAACTTCTTTAATTATTAAGCAAATGAATCTATAGGGGGAAGGGTGGGGGGCGAGGGGTGGTGTTAGGTTTGGTATAGGTTTAAGGAGGGTTGAATAGGTTCCATTTTTTCTTTTCTTTTCTTTTCTTTGCTTTTCTTTTCCTTTTTCCTTTTTCTTTTTCCTTCTTTGGTAGTAGTTCAAAAATCATTTTGGCCTCTCTGTCGAAAAATCCATTAGTTGATAAAACAATTACAACTGCAAGTGGATCCCTTAATCACATTCCTATTGGCTTACAATCTATTCTACTAAGCCACAACTCTTTTACTAGTGATCCTCAACTATCCTAGACATGGTATAAAAACTTGGCCAAGTAGATCGATTTCTTATCGATAAATCAATCCTTGGTCGATCGCCGATACAAGAATCCCTAGATCAGGGATGTTACTCAAGCCAGACTTAAACTCGCATGATCACTCAAACTCATAATCATAATCCAAAACAAAAAAAAAAAAAAAAAAGATAAAAGTACCATTAACTTAGCCAACTCATTAACTCGACCACCTCATTCCAAGTTCTATTGTTGAAATTACTACCATCAACCATTAACTCGACCACCTCATTCCAAGTTCTATTGTTGAAATTACTACCATCAACCATTAACTCGACTGACACACCTGATCGAAAAATAAGAAAAATAACGATACCTACCAACAAAAACTCAGATCCAAAAAGCCCACCAACCCATACTCACCCAAATCCAAAAAACCCACCAATAAAAACTTACCCATTATCGTCGATTGCTGTCACGATGGAGAACACGGCCAGTAACAAAGCAAGATTTGAATCATTACTGGTTATACATTTTCTTGTAAAGGATATACCTGTTATAGACTGTGATTTTAAAGGAAAGGAAGATCCAAATCGCCACACATGTGTAGGAGAGGAGGGTCTTCTACAAGACTCCATCGCTGAGAGAACTACCCTTGCCCATTATAGCTTGGGAGGAGATCAAGGTGGGTTTTGGATAGGAGCAGTAAGATGTGGTGGTTGTGGCAGAGGAGAGCTATTTATGTTGTATTGTGTTATCTATGAGTGAGAGAGATTTTTTATTTTATTATTTTTTTTTTTAAGGAGGAGGGAAGGTGGGCGGGCCGATTTGGTTTAAGGAGATAAGTTACTAGTGGACTGTTGGAGAAGATGCTAGAAGGTAGGATTTATATTAGGTGAAATTTTGTTTTAACTCTTGCATTTATAAAATATCAATTTAAACCCTTTTATTATTTCAATCTAGGTCTTTTATTTTCTGATATTTATATTTTTTATTTTGTTTATCGATTTGATTAATTTTGACTGTCAGTCAATGGAACCAACTACTTGTTACTTGCTGTCTCAACGTTTGAGTAGTAAACATAGAGTTTTGGAACCATGATCCTAAATCACCTTTTTGTCTCCACACGAAGTAGCAACCACCCACTATCTTCTTTGACTCTTTCTAAAAATATTATTTGCAGTAATTTTCTACATAGCAGTCCTTTGAATCCATTCTATAACAGTTCTTGGTCGATTTTTGGAGGTCTTTAGAGAGGGTTTTATGTGAAAAGTGTGCAACAACCTTTGTGGAGAATTTGAAGTTGCAAAACAAGTCATCATCAACATTTTTTGGAGTTCGAACGATGGTATCAACATCAATGGTGTTCCTTGGTGTTACCACAGCAACAAGAGTGAAAGTTTGATCTTAAAAGGAGCCAAGTTCAACTTTGGAAACAAGGGGACTTGCCAAATTTAATGAGAACTTTCTTTTCCTTTTAATTTTATTAATTGAATGATTATGTCTGTTATTTGCTTGAGTGATTTATGTTGTAATACGTTGATGATGATTTAGATTGTTGTCTAGGGTTACATTAAAGCCTATACTATATGAAACTCACTATATCGATACTATTTTGTTTTAATTCTTATTATTTGAGTTTTACTATATTTTAATCTTAATGCTCTTGAATTAATTGATCACTAGTTTAAGAGATTTGGTAACCTTGAGTGCACTTGAAAAAGGTATTTTTGTGTTTATACCTAAATAGAATGACATATAATATGTAGGATAGAAATATATCTGTATGTTATGTGTAATTGTGTGTAGGTGATTTATTTGTAATGAGTTAGTATAAACCATCTGGCATAGAAATATAGCTACGTTTTAATCCGAACATACTTGCTTGACAGTTCGAAAGAAGCTAGCAAATACAATAGAATTACCCAATGAAGCTTATGATGAGAATAAAATAATTAATGGTAGAAATATAGGTAGAGTGGATTGGTAATGTGAAATTGTGGCTCTAGACCTTAATCTCCATTGGTTTTGACATTAGGTTAATTATAGTTTTTTGATATTTTGTTTTATTTGTATTTCTTAATTTTCCATCATATCGATAGTTTCAATAAGGCTAGTCGAGACAAATTTTAGTACTCAACATAACTTTGACTATTTCTATGAGAACAATACTTTACTTTTCACTATATTACTTGAGGACCGTGTATGTTTGCACATATTTCTAGTGTATGTTTTAGGCATTAGATATTAGCCAATCAAGTTTTTTGCATTGTTGTCGGCAATTGTACCAAGTTATGTTAATATTAATACCAGTCAAGACTTCCTTACTTCTAACACTTTTTTGTTATTTATTTATTTTTGCTTTTGTTCTCTTTTATCTCTTTTAGGAAATGGTCTATAGGTGGTCAACAAAAAGTTTTATGCCCAAGAGAATAGCAACAGGAATGCATGATCTAAATGCTATCATTGAGCAAGTGTTAGCATTGAAAAAGAAGTTGGCTATTGTTAGGATGAATATAAATAAGGCGAATGAATTTCAAAGACCATTAAAGAGATGCAATAATTGGAGTGCTAGTGAATGGAATAATCGTTGTTGGGGTAATCAAGCATCATACTATTATATGTCTGATTTCAATGAGCAATACTATCATTCTTATTCGAACTTCTATAACCCAAGATAAAGTGATCAATCGAGTTACGCATGGAGTGAATAACAAGAACAAGGTTCATATATGTGGTCATTATATCCATTAAATTTTCAAGACTAATTTTCATAACCTGATAGTCCTCCTAAATTTCAGGGTTATCATCAGCAATGCAATATCTATCCTCAAGAAGAGAAAGAAATAAAGGAGATCATCATGTATTACACAAAGAGGATGGACAAGCATAAGTAATGGGTGGACAATATACTATAAGAACAATGGACTTCAATGCATGCCAGCAGGCTATATAAGTTCGAATAGATCAGATAATGAGCACATGCCATAGTAGCCAACAAAGAAAAATCCTAAGAGGGAAGAAAAGGAGCAGTGTTATGAGATCATTTGTAGCAGTAATGAAGAGTTAAATTGTAGTGATGAAGAAATTATCGTAGCTCTTAAACCTTTCATGATCGATAAGGTGGTCAAAGATGAAGAGAAATATGAAATTGAGAAGACCCTAAGTCAGAAAGAAGAACCTGTCGAGACACCACGAGCTAAAATTACACCATATGTATCACTATTATCCATATCCAAGAGATTAGATTTAAAGGTGTTCGAGCCTATAAATGACAGTTGGTAGATAGGACTCTTAATCGATCGAGGGAATTCATTGAGGATGAGTTGGATGACCAATATGGTGAAATCACGAATAGAGTTCATGTTGCAGAGCAGACTTTAGAGGAACTCAAGCCTTGAGAATTGTTATAAACACAGAAGGCATGTGTAAAGGTTGATCTAGAGAACAAAAAGGTAGAAGATATATGGCTAGAAGAACTACCACCAGATCCTTATGAGTTCTTTACTAAGAAGAAAAAATTCCTTTTCAACCATATGAGAGAGGAAGACATTTCAAGAAGAGACTTAAAGGGCAAAATAGATATAGAAGTTCATCTTACATCATGCCAACTAGAGCATATCTTCAATGCTCAAGATAAGATCCCCAGGAGCAAATTTAAACATAAAAGATTAAGGTCATTCCTGTATAGAAAGACTTACCCATGGAAACTTGGTTAAAAAGGTCTTGAAGAGTCAAGCTAATGACTATAAATCAAGCACTTTTTGGGAGGCAACCCAAGCATTTTTAATTTTTCTTTTTGCTTTGTGTGTTTTTATTTAGTTATATTTGTGTCTTTTGATTTTATTTTTATACTTTCTTTGTGTTTTATAGGGGTGCACGGGAAAGGAAAGCAAGTGATTTTAAGATCATTACTTCATCAAACCTAAGAGTGTTAGGGGAGTCTCTAAACTTCACCTCTGTTATGTTTTACATTGATAATACTTCAAAACTTAGGTTTGGAGGTCCCCACTTTGTTTATTTTAGGTTGTTTGTTAGTATTTTTAGTTTAGTTTAGTTTTCTTCATAAATTATGGAATATTTTGAGTTGAGAATTGGGTGTTTCATTGATGATGATAAGTATGGGAATTTCAGTGAGCTAATTTTGTTTGAATGCTTTGAAGATTTATGCTTTCTCACATCTACACAGTCACGACTGCATTCTTGACATTGTAATGGATAGGATGCATGTTTGAGTAGTTCAGGATCTGTAGTAGAGATTTCCCATATGAGTGATTTGAGCCATAACGTTTATTTTTGAGAGAATTTTTTTTTTTTTTTTATTTGTGGTTTTAAACACTCTTCTTATGTTCTTTAATTGATTAGATTGACATCTATAGGTTTTGCATTGAAAGGAAATAACACATCTTGCATCCAATAAACCGTTTGCTTTTAATGAAGATTTAGACTACTTTTGGGAAGTGATAATAGGCTATGTGTGGTTGAACCAGTAAAAGGTCACACACTTTTCCTACCTATATGTAAATGTGCCAATTGCCAATGTGAAGCCAAACATATAAAAAGTCTAAGTATCTTTGTTCTTAACCAGTAAAAGTCCATGTCCAAATCAAAATAATTTAGCCTTACCTTTTTTAGCTTGGATTCACATGTGAGACTAAGTTTTGGGCAAGAGAAGATGGGGTTGGTTGAGAAAAGAAAAAAATATATGATTTTGATGAAGTAAAGTGAGGTGGATGAAGAATGTCTTATGTGTTCTTTCGAACATCATTAAAAAAATTGAATATGTAAGCACAAGTGGAAAAAAAAAATACAAAAGCGAAAAATGAAGAAAAATTGAATTGAAATGTAATTGGAAAAGAAGGTAAAGAGAAGAAACTTAAGAGGGTTGAAACAATCAATAAAGTTTAGTACCTAAATTATCAAATTTTTAGAGATCTCAATGTGTGATCCTAAGTTGAGTTGAAACTACTTTATCCCTTCTTTCTCTTAACCATTCACCTTTTTGCCGTGTTACACCCATTTAAAAAGACCTAGTTAAGCTTTTAAGAAGTTGAACTATTTAGTTGAGGTAAACAATGTTTGATATGTTATTGATATCTGATTCCTTTCGTGAGGTTCTTTGAATGCATATGAGCATCTTTTTACTATCTTTCACATTCACTACAAAAATTTGTGATTTTCTTCTAAATAACTTCCACCTCGCATGTGTTGTAAGAGTGTTGATACGTTGATTCTAAGTGAATTCAAAGAGAGATATCATGTAAGGCTTAAAGTCAAAGCAAACTGAATCCTAGCACTTGAATATGTATTCCTTGAAGTTATGGTGTTTTGAGTATTGACAATCATAAGACATGAGAGGAATGAATTAGATTTGCATGATTACACTCTAGTTATCGATTGAACATGCGAAATGTTGTGATTTGCATTCTAGTTCGATTCTCTTATTTGTTCTATGATTTGTGAAAACACGTTTGTGGGTATCCTAGCTAGTAAACACTCAGGACACTATAACTCCTCTACCAACAACACTTAGAGGTTTAAAGGCTTATAACATATGTTAAATGTCATTGTTAAGGCCTACAGAAGTGGCTTAGCAAAATGTAAATAGTATTTTAGTTTTATCTTGTTTTCCAGATTTGCTTGAGGATGAGCAAAGATTAGGTTTAGAGGTATTTGACCACACTAAAATATGGTGTGATTTCATTTTTTTAATCCTAATTTTTGTGATGAATACTTGAATAAATTTATGATGTTTGTGATATTTTCTTAGTGTTTTACGTAAGTGAGCCATGGAAGGTTATGACAAGCAAATTGAAATGTTTTCAAGGCAAATTCAAGATAAAAGAGCTAAGAGTTTTGCTAGTTTAAGTTTTGTTATGGGTATATTTCGGGTTGTATAAATGGGCTGGTAAAAGCCTAACAAGTTAGTCCAATAGATACGCTCGAAAGATAAAAGCCTAACAGATTGATCCAAGGGACTGGCCTAGCATGCAGAGGCCCAGTTCATCAATGTCTAGCTCGCTGAAGTGATTAGCTTGCTACTATAGTACGTTGGTCGTAGGTCAGCCATGACTAAGCTCTCTTCATGTTCAAATTGAAGTCGTCCTAGCGAAGCTCAGCTCATAGCTTGAAGCGTACGTTAAGAGAAACTTTCCAGAAAGGCAACAGCCTAAATTGAAAAGGAGTCAACTATCAGAATTGGAGATAAAATCAAATTCCTGGTTCGGCGGAGTATTTTTCCTAATTGATATATTCCAATTTTGGAAATGTAATTAATGTATAATTCTTTCCTCTTTTATTTATATTCAAATTGTATCACCCCACACTATAAATAAGGACTAAAATTTTTTGTAAAGAAAATAATTAATAAGATACTATGACTCTGCCAAAATAACCAGAGAATAAATTCGTGGACGTAACACTATTCTGATCAAACCACGTAAAAATCCTTTGTGCAAACAGTATTCTTCCTCTTTCATCTCTTTGTTTTTGCTTTGTTTCTCTTTAATTGCAGATATTGGGCTTAGAACTTCGATCGACCAGATTCATATGTTGACATTTTGGTGCTAGAAAAATGGCCCAGACTACAATTTTTTAGAAGTTCTTAGTAACCCTAGCAAGAGGAAGAACAACCAGAAGTTCTAAAGTGGCGGTTGATCAACCAAAAAATCAGATGGGTCAGCAACAACGTGATTTTTAGTCGGTGAAGGAGGCAACATTCCTATGGCGAATGGGCCTTATATCCCCACAATCAGCGCCACTGTAGGTATGCCTTCCCTACCCCCTTGCCAACCGGTACCAATGGTCCTTACGGTCGAGAGGTTACAGGGGTGGCACCAGTGGTAGAAGGAACTGGAAGATACCGTGCGACAGCTTTCGAGTGCAATTAAGGTACTGGTATAAGCCCAAACCCAAAACACACCTAGACCTGAAGTTATTGCTCTTAGAGAAATTTACCAGCAGGAACGAGAAGTGGTGCCAGATCCTGAAGGACATATCAGAAAAGTGCCACAACCTATCAGTTTAGTTTATTCCTCCAACCCGTGTTCGAGAACTGGAGGTCGTCATGCTCAAGAAGAGGATGAGGTAGACATTCAACGACATGTGTAGTTGCACCGAACTGGCGGTTCATGAAGGGCTACTCAAAGATATGATCCAGAACACCACTCCCTAAGTCACGAGCTAGGGTAAAGGCACTGGCCTCATTACCCAAGGATAAAAGAGCTTCTTTGAAGGGTTTAGCAGCTCGAAGCACGACCTAGTGTCTTAAAACCAATGTGTTCGATATAAGGAAAGAACCCCTTCATCAGGGAGATCGAGACACAGTCTCTCCCTCCTAGATTCAAGGTCACCAACATTCCTCAATATAATGGGGATATCGACCCTTATGATTATCTGGATGTATTCAATGTCCAAATGGACCTTTAGATGGACAATCCGTTGGTCAAGTGTTGTGTTTTCTCGATCACTCTGGAGGATGTTCCACGGTCCTAGTTTAATAGCCTTCTAGCTCGCAGCATAGATAGCTAGGAGAAATTTCAACAAAAATTCATCAGCCAGTATCGAGCCCTGAGGAGATAGCTCGCACTGTCTTATCACCTCGCCATGGTCTTCCAACGATAAAATGAATCGCTGAAAGATTACATCATCAGGTTCAGATGAGAAATCATCAATATGGAGAACCCTTCAAATGAAAGCATCTTAACCACGATCTTGGCTGAGCTTCGCAAAGATGGAAAGGTTTATGAGAGCATTTATAAATCTCCAGTGAGAGACCTGGGTGAGTTATATGAGTGAGCTGCCAAGGAGAATAGATGGGAAGAGACCTTCGGCCCTAAGAAACCTAACCAAAAGGATGAAGTGGGTAGTTCCAACCAACTAAAGTAATCAAGGTGGGAATGGAAGTGAAGGTCGGAATAATAGCTCAATCAATCAAATTGCTAAGAAAGCCAGGACAGAGCCTAGAAATGAGTGATCTCAATGTCAAGGTCGTCATGATAGCTACAACATCCTATCAGTTGCACTGGATAGAATCTTTACAACAGAAAGGAATAGGGAAGATTGGGGAAACCCAACTCCATGAGGACCCCAGTTAAGTTAAAAAAAAAGAACAAATTTTGTATTTATCATAATGAGGTAAGGTACAACACTTTAAAATGTTGGGAGTTAAAGAACGTCATTGAGGATCTAATCAAGAGAGGTCGCTTAGAAGACTATGTGGTGCGACCAGCCAACCCACGACCTCAAGAACAACAACCTCAATAACCACCACAGCAAGCTCCTGAGTAAGAACCCACGATAAGAACCATCTTCACCATACATGGTGGCCCTCAAGTCGTAGGTGCTAATTTACACTGAATGATTTGTGATTCAATTTTTAAAAGTTAATAAAAGTTTCAAATTTCTTATAATGCTTTACTCATGAGTAGTTGCTCTACTAATTTCTTTGTTAAATGCCAAATATGAAAGTTAATAGCGACCTCTCCGCTAAGTTTCTCTTTGGCAGAATCTTATAAAATTAGGCTATGTTAGCTGAGGTTTTCACCTACTGGACATAACGAAGGTTCCAACCTCAAACTTATAAAATTACGTTGTTAGTTGAGGTTATGACTATTGGATAGCTCGATCAATTATGTTGTTAGTTGAGGTTACGACCTATTGGACAACTCGATCAATTATGCTGTTAGCTAAGGTTACAACTTACTGGATAGCTCTATAAAATTTATGCTGTTAGCTGAGGTTACGACCTACTGGATAACTCGATCAATTACGTTGTTAGCTGAGATTACGACCTACTGGACAACTCGATCAATTATGCTGTTAGCTGAGATTACGACCTACTGGATAGCTCAATAAAATTTATGTTGTTAGCTAAGATTCAGACTTACTGGACAGCTCCATACAATGATTTTGATAGCTGAGGTTACGACCTACTGAACAATTTGGCAAAATTTCGCTATGGTAGGAGAGGTTCCAACCTCCTACATAGCTCGAACAATATATCGCTATGACAGACGAGATTCCGACCCTCTATATTGCTCGCCAATTTACATTATAATGTTAACAAGTTCCAACCTACTAGCTTGCGGAAATGATAAAATGCTATAAATAATTAGCTCACCATTATGTTTAATGTTACGACCTACGAACTACAGTGATATTTGAAGGCTTAGTCAGTTGGGCAATATTTATTTCCACATCAAGATCGGCGACCTCCTGAGCCCTCACCAGAAAAGTGAATGTAGAATAAGGCACAAGATATCACTAAAGTGAAACAAGTCAATAAACTTTGCAATTAGGAAAAAATAGTTCAACAAAAAATATCCTTGAAATGAGATCACAATATTCATTACAAATAAGCTCATTAAGCAAGGTGACTGAAAGTCATTAAAAAACAAAAAATCCCCACAAAACAAGGAAGAGTCCACAAGTATTGCAAACAAAATCTAAAAATTTTCCTAAGCATGGGTAGGTGCATCCTTGAGGGACTGGTCTTGTGAGGCTTCCTCTAGGCCTACGTCTTGTGGAGCTGGAGAAACTTATGGGGCTAGAGGCCATTGTAAAGCTACACTAGGTGGAAGAGCTTGAGAAGTTACCATCTAAGTTGTTGAAGGAGCTACGCCCTGAGGAACAGTACCTTGAAGAGCTAGTGGAATTGTATCTTTTGAAGGAGCTAGAGAAGCGACACTCTGTTGAGCAGCTTGAGTTTGGGCAATGAGAGTTGCGTACTTCTGAACCTTTATAATTGCGTTCTGCCCAAAAAACGAGAAGTCCATGTTCAAATGCTGCTTCCAAAGCACATATAAGAATGTGCTCCCGATCTTTGAAGTAGCATCCTTACGCCCTTGAGCTATCAAGGCTTGGGTGCAATCTCTGAATTGGGCAATCTCCTTCTGGGCCTTAACGAGCTTCTGCTTAATTACAGCTGCATCTTGTTAAGTCAATTTAATTTTCTTCCCCGTGGCCTTAGCTCATTTCAAGGCAGAATTTAGTTCGCCTTTTATATTCCTCAACTCCTTCTCGACCTTGTTATACTTGGAGTTAAGGTTAAAAGTCATGCTCTCACGGAGAGCCACCTCACAGACTAGAGCGTCATTTACCTCCACTTTTCTCTCCTTGGTAGTTTTCAGCTTGTGTTCAAGGCCTTCGGCAAGCTTCCTCGCCTTTTCGAATTCCCTTTGGAAAAAGCCCATTTCATCATTCATATTCTTCTTCTCAACCTCGAACTTCTTCTAAACAACCCTAATTGATGCTCTCTCATCCTTATAGGCCATAATCTCCATGAGTAGCTTCATCGTGCCCATAACGACTTGAAAGAAAGTCAGAGTTAGCATTCTAATAGAAGACATTAAAAGATAACAATGAAGGGATTGAAGTTTACCAACAGTCCATGGCAAGCTATGTAGCTTATCAGCTTTTGACTCTTTAAATCCTCCCTATATAGGTTTTAGACGTGGCTCCTCAAGAATTGCAGCATAAGATCCAGAAGGTTGTCCAAATATTCTCTCGCTGAGAACTCCTCAGTTCACTCATCTGCAGCCCTTCCAATAGTTAGCGCATTCTCCTTGCTGACTGTTTGGCACTTGGGAGGTAGGGGTTGGGCTACACCTTTGCCTTTGTCTTTGACTTCAGGCTTTGGCGTAGATGAGCTTCTTGCAGTCGGAGCCTTCGTCTGCGAGGGAGCAATTTTGTCCATTGCTTTCTTCCTCGGCGCAGTCTTCGACTTTGGGGCCTAAGTTTTTAAGGCTACGATGGTCTTCACCTGAGGAGGAGGTATAGCGGTAGGCCCCAAAGCTACCTGTTGGGTAGGACCTATTAATGTCTGGCTGGGCTCTGCGAAATGGAAAGAAACTGGGGCGGAGTCCACGACGATGACATCAGGCTCTATGAGCTCAGTTGTAGTAGAAAATGGTGGTGCTAACAAGTCCAACTCAACCATTATTGCCAATGTCCTACTTGTAGGGCTAGGAGTTCCTTCTTCAAAAGCTTCAAAGGTCGACACGACCTCCTTCTTTTCACAAACTCTAAGGTCACGATTGATGAGCAAACGTTTGCTGTCAGGCTTCAGTGCGAGGCCATAAGCTCGCAAATAATAGTTGGTTGGTAGCTGATCATCTAGCGAGCTTTTAACCTCAACAAATTTCATTAATGCCGCAGTCTCCTTATTTGCAAGTCCAACCTCACTCCTAATAACGTATGTAAAACAAAGCAAGTTCGTTAAAAAAAAATAAAAAAAAAAAAAAAAAAAAAAGGACTTGCAAGATGGAACTGCACCCACCTAAGAAAGGAACGAAGGAAAAATTCTTAAGGTTGTAAAGAGAAGGGCAAGAAAGGTAAAACCAATGGAATTTGTAACCTCCCACATTAAATCTACCACTATTCTTAGGTAGAAACCCTCTAAAAGGAGAGTTGTGAGATGAGAGGTAATATAGCCCATCTCGCTTCTCTATTTTGCTACTAGCAGTGCCCTTAAAGTTGTATAGGCAGGGAAAATTTTGTGGACTTGGTAGGGGTAGATTATTTTTAATAAAAATGGCGGCCAAAGAGGTGATCTAAGTATAAGAGTTTGGGATCAGCTGGAAAGGATCAAGGATCAGGTCGTGTAAAAGGTTTATTAGGTAGCCAGGGATCGATAACCTAAACCCAAACTCTAGGTGCTGACGACTGATTGCAATAAACCCCTTGGGTGGATGAGAGGTGTGGTTGTGGATAGATGGGACCATAGCACGACATCTCAAAAGGAGATCGAATTCCTTAGCTATGGTCGTTAGGTCGTCACAAGTTGTCCGTTCTTCAACGGCCTGACGAGCCATAGGAAGATCAGCATGCCCTATAAGCTCCTCCGTGACCTTATCGCTTTGAGAGGTACTTCTCTAATGATGCGGGTTTCCTCAGTCCCAAGCTCATCTGAGCTTGACGAGTCGTTATCCCCTACTCTGTGTAATCAATGTTTGCGACCTGAAGACATCTACACACAAAAAAGAGCAGTTAGGTCGTTGCAAGCAGACCATGCCTAAATGTCTAAGTGTCATAACAAGAGACTCCTTAGTCTACAAGTCATAAACACCACACAAATCGTTAAAGCTGTAAGAGGCTCGACTCACGAGTTAACAACCGACAAGCTAATAGTCGACAGGTATCTTATCTTACAGCTCACATGCATGAAAGACAAACAGTAAATAGGTCGCAAATAACCAAGCAACAAGATCAAATCAACAGGAAATGAATAGTCATAATTAACAACAAAGCATTCAAAATCAAGAACACGAAGCATTTAAACAAGTTCTAGATTCAGAAAAAGCACAATGTGTGCAAAAAACGGAAACAAACCAAAAAACCAAGAGCTAGTTGTGAAACTTATTGTAAATGCTTGCTTAAGAATGAAGGATTCTGATCGTCGAAGATGTTGAATCCAAGGAGAACCGACGCAAGGAAATGAGACGGAAGAAAAAGATGAAGACTCAGCTTCTGGTTTTGAAAATAACAAAAGTAAAAAGGAAAATGAAAAGGCTCCACTCATTTAAAGGCGTGGGATTCTAACCCTAGCCGTTCGATCTAATGGCAACCCAACCACCCTAAATCTGATGGTGCAGCACGAGTTGTGGTTTTTTGTCATCATGCACTATCAATTAAGAGATATATGCATTAAATACGCTTGGCACGAGACGTGCTAGTGGTGCAATCACCTGAAGAGTTGCCACATGTCAAAGTGATGGGATGGAATTTGAAAAGGTATGGAACGGTAGGACATAACATGTTAGCTTTTACCAATGAGCTCATGTTTCCAGTCCGCATAACACATTGAGAGCTAAGGGGCTGATGTTATGGGTATATTCCGAGCTGTATAGGTTGGTAAAAGTCCAACAAATTGGTCCAATGGATAAGCTCGAAAGATAAAAGCCCAACAGATTGATCCAAGGGACTGGCCCAGCATGTAGAAGCCCAGTTCCTCAATGTCTAGCTCGTTGAAATGATCAGCTCGCTACTGCAGTACACAGGCTGCAGATCAGCCATGATTCAGCTCTTTTCATGCTCACCTCAGCTCGTAGCTTGAAACGCATGTTAAGGGAATCTTTCCAAAAAAGCAATAGCCTAAATTGAAGAGGAGTCGACTACCAGAATTGGAGATTAAATCAAATTCTTGATTCGGCGTAGTATTTTTCCTAATTGATATATTCAAGCTTTGGAAATGTAATTAATGTATGATTCTTTCCTCTTTTATTTGTATTCAAATTGTATCACCCGACACTATAAATAGGGGCCGAAATTCATTGTAAAGAAAACACTTAATAAAATATCGTGACTCTACTAAAATAACTAGAGAACACAGTCTTGGACGTAAGCACTATTCTGGCCGAACCACGTAAAAATCCTTTGTGCAAACACTATTCTTCCTCTTTCATCTCTCTGTTTTTACTTTGTTTCTCTTTAATTGCAGGTATTGAGCTTAGAACTTTGGTCGACTAGATTTGTATGTCGACAAGTTTCAGGACAAATTGGGTTGAAATTGGCAAATTTTTGTTTTAGACTAAAAGATAGGTTGTTTAATTTGAGCTAGTATGAAGTGTATAGATCGAGTTATATGAGCTATAACCTATTGAATTAAATGTCTAGATTCCATAGCCATCAACGGTTTGTGAATTGGAGTTTCGTAGAGAAAATTATGGCTAATTTAGTGCTAAAAGGCTAGGCTATCGCAACTTGCAATAGCGTGTTACAAGTCACAATTGCAAGTAGCAACCCTCGACCAGTGTTGATCATGGCTTTAAGTCAAAAGACACAAGTGGTAATTATTAGTCGAGATTGAGCGACAGAACAAACTTTGAACTCAACCTAGACTCTTAAACGTGCAACAAAAAAACCCTACCTAACCCTTTATAAATACACAATTAAAGGATATGTGCATAAGCTTTTAAAGACCTAAAAATGCAGCAATAAGATAGAGTGCTTGGGAGCCTTTAAATGTGAGTTTAAGGGGAAATCTTGGATGTAATTTGCTGCAGTTTCTGCAGAACCTTCAACAACCCTTTAAACTTGTTTTATAGCAGTTCTTGGTCGATTTTTGGAGGTCTTTAGAGAGGGTTTTATGTGAAAAGTGTGCAACAACCTTTGTGGAGAATTTGAAGCCACAAAACAAGTCATCATCAATTATTTTTGGAGTTTGAATGATGGCATCAACATCAATGGCATTCCTTGGTGTTATGATTGCAACACGGGTGGAAGCTTGATCTTAGAATGAGCCAAGTTCAGCCTTGAGAACAAGGAGACTTGTTGGATTTTATGAGAACTTTCTTTCCCTTTTAATTTTATTCATTGAATGATGATGTTCGTTACTTGTTTGAGTGATTTATATTGTGATATGTTAATGATGATTTAGATTTGTTGTCTAGAATTATGATGAAGCCCTAAAATCCATGAAACTCATTGTGTGGATACTGTTACTAATCACTCATTATAGTTAATAATTACCATTCCTTCAACATTTTCTCTAAACAATTTTCGTGTAGACCATTAGTTAAAAGGTCTGCAACCATAAATTCAATGCTTATGAGTTCAATCGACACCTTTTTTGCATATAAATTCAATTCTCGTTTGATGGTAAAATAGTTAAATTTCATATGTTTGGCACCTTTAGAATATTTGTCGTCCTTAGAGAAGAAAATTGATGCGGTATTTTTACAATAAGCTATGAAATAAAATTTTGCAACCATAAACCATGATTTGTGGCTTTAAAACATGCCATAAACTTAGCCTCCATAGTGATGCAGTAACAACAGACTACTTCGTACTCTTCTATGAAATAGCCCCTCTTGCTAAAAGATATAAATAGCCAAAAGTTAGATTTTTCTACTATCTAATTATCCAGCAAAATCTAAATCTGAGTATCCAATTACTTCTAGATTATTAGATATTTTATAAGTGAGCATATAATCTTTTGTTCCTTACAAATATCTAAGCATTTTCTTTGTAGTTTTCCAATGATCTAATACTGGATTACTTTAATATCAACCTAATATGCCAATAAGTAAACCGATATCTAGTCTAGTAAATTTTTTAGCATACATTAAGCTTCCCACAATAGATGCACAAGAAATATTTTTCATTTGCTTGCATTTCAATTCATTATTTGGACATTGCATGAGACTAAATTTGTCTCCCTTTTGAATTGGAACAACATTTGCTGAACATTTTTCCATATTAAGCCTTTGTAAAACTTTATTAATGTAAGTTTTCTGAGATAGCTCCAATAATCCTTGTAATCTATTTCGAAATAGTTCAATTCCTAATACATAGGTTGCCTTTCCAATATCTTTCATTTCGAAGTTTCTAGAGAGAAATTTCTTGGTATCATGTAACAAACCAAGATCGTTACTAGCTAGCAAGATGTCATCAACACACAAAATAAAAAATATAAACTTATTTCAACTGATCTTTAGATATATGCATTGATTAACAATGTTTTCTTTATATCCAAAGGGAGTTATGGTTTTATGAAACTTAAGATGCCATTGTCGGGAAACCTGTTTATGTCCATATATTGACTTCTTAAGTTTAAACACCTTTTGAATTTTTCCTTCTATTGAGAACCCTACGGGTTGTTCCATGTGGACCTCTTCTTCCAAATTCTTATTAAGAAAAGCAGTTTTAACATCCATTTGATGTAACTCAATATCATAATGAGCTACTAATTCCATAATGATTCTAAGAGAGTCCTTTTTAGAAATAGGTGAAAAAATCTCTTTATAACCAATGTCATTTTTCTAAGTAAAACTTTTGCTAATAAGTCTGACGACTTTATATTGTTCGATTTTGCCATTTTGGTCACATTTGATTTTTAAAAGCCATCTACACCCGGCCTTTTTACATTTTTCAAGCAAATCAACACAATTCCAAACTTCATTATGTTCCATGGATTTTAGTTCATCTTTCATAGCATCGATCAATTTAATAAAATCAATACTTTCTAAAATCGGTTTATCTTACTAAAAACCGTCTGATGCTTAAGTCAATTTATATCTCTAAAACTGGTTTATCTTATTAAAAACTACTGATAAATCACTCTGAATGACTAATAAACTAAAAAATTACTTTTTATGAAAGGACGAGGTCTACTTTCCAAGTGTCGCTACACATGTGAGTGTTCTTGACACTTATCGATTTGAATCAACTTCATGCTGATAGATGTTCGTTATATATTAGACATTTATTATTGATTCACTAGGATAGTTCCCTTGAAGGTTTATGGTTCCTCCAAAGGTCGATGTTTCTGGCCTTCGATAATGGACTATTTGCATAATTTGATATCTACTATTGCCTTCGTTAGAAGTTTGTAGGATATGTCAGGCATCATATTCTCAATCCGCTAATGTGTCCACTTCCCATTGGCTCTATATTGCACCCATACACTATTAATAGGGATAAATAATTAAAAAAAAAAAAAAAGGTAATTTACATGCTAAGGGCAATATAGTAATTTTATAAAAAGCAAAATTCTAAAAACCCCCTCGAATAGTAAATAATCTTAGTTTACCCTAACTTTTCAAAATATTAGCCAAAAACCCCCTACCGTCAACAAAAATGGTTTCCATTCAATTTTTTGGTACTTTTGGTGCTTTTGTGACAAAGATCTTATAATTTATAAGATAATGTAATAATTAATAGGATTTTAATAAATCACATATCACATCATTTGAGCATAAATTTGAGCAAAATATTTGGAAAGCCTAGCATTACTCAAATATAATATTCCAATTCCAAGAAATGAGGATAAGATGTGTGTAGAGTTTTTCATTTTAAAGATGTTTCGTATAAGTATTAGAAAAAAATATATTATATAACATAAAATTAGGATAAATTTTTAAATATGTTTTTTCGAGAGGATAAATTGGAATAGAATATTTTACATAAGGATAATCCCAAAACAATTCCTTAATAAACAAGACGTTCCTTAAAAGAACTAATAACTAAAAGGAAATAATATCAAACTATAAAGAAATTGTATCAAATAATTAAAGGAAACCTAAATGGAAATAAAATCTAGATCTAAAAGGAAATAATATCAATTCTTAAAAGGAAATAATATTAAATCCTAAAATGAAATAATATCAAGTTATAAAAGGAAATAATATCAAATCTTAAAAGAAAATAATATCTAAACCTAAATGGAAATAATATCAAACTATAAAGAAATAGTATCAAGTAATTAAAGGAAACCTAAATGGAAATAAAATCTAGATCTAAAAAGGAATAACATCATTTTCCAAAAGAAGATAATATTAAATCCTAAAATGAAATAATATCAAGTCAAAAAAGGAAATAATATCAAATCTTAAAAGAAAATAACATTTCAGCATAAAAGAAAATAATATCAAATTATAAAGAAATTGTAGAACCTAGAATTTCATTTACCTATGAGAAATGATGTTTTTCGGATGAATAGTAATTTTGGGTGAATAGTGATAGTAAATAGTGAATTTATGAGTTAGACCTTGAAAAATCGAAAATTTTTAGAATAAGTAATAGAGACTAATAGAACTAAAATGGAGCAGCAATGAGTTCGTTTAAGTGGATTTTAAGGGTTCCAAAGATTAATTGACGAAAATACCCTTGTTGGAAGAGTAGTGACTATTATGGATTTTAAAACTAATTGAATTTTTTTCAAAACATGGAATTGAAAGTTAAGACACCCAATTAGAGTATTGCATGGTCAATTTGATGATTGGATGACCATGGAATATTTTTGGAATTTATTAGAGGTGAATGAAAATTAATTCAAAAGCTTAAGGATTAAATAAAGAATTGCATGAAGTGATAACTACTAAACAAGCACAATCCTTGTGAAACTAAATGGACCAATGAAATAATGACATATTTAAGTCAAATTGGAGACTAATTAGTTGGCATGAAACTAGATTTGGATTAATTTGGTTGGAGGATTAATTGGATTGATTTTTGGACCAATCAAATGATTTGTTTTACAACTAATGGCATTCTTGATATTGTAGAGATAGTTAGAGGGCAAAATGGACTATTGGAAGGCCAAGTATATAAAGTGAGAGGCATGAGAGGATGAAGAAGTGATCATACTCGGCCAAAGCAAGGAGAAACCGTGAAACAAAGAGCAAAATCGAAAAGAAAAAAAAAACTACACCCGTGAAGAAAGAGGAAGAAGAAAGAAGAAGAAGAAGAAGAAGAAGAAGAAGAAAAGATTCTAAGGGCAATCCATCCATCTTTATTTCTCAAAATCATCAAGAATTTCTCAAGAAAGAGTGAAGAGAATTGAAGGTAAGTTGAGTAATTTTTATGATTAGTTGGAAGGGTATTTCTTGGATAGTTGATTAAATGAAATATTGATGAAATTTATGGTTTGATTAAAGCTAGATTAACTCCAAATTGAGCCTAGAAGAGGAAGGAAGCACCAAGGAGTTGTGGTCAAAGGAAACTAGAAGGTAAGAGTTAGGGTTTTATGCCAAGATGTTATGAAATTTAATTGATTTTGATTTTAAGGCTTTAGTGGATCATTTGATGATTAATTGATGCAATTGGGTGTGATTATTGAGCTTGAAATGAAGAGAATAGATTGGTTACGTTATATACTAGTATGTTGCCAACGTGGGGTAATTGATGTAATTGAATGACTTTTGATATATTAATGAGTTTATATGAGATTTTATGTTAATTTGAGATGAATTATGAAAAGAAAAGCAAGTGAATGAATGGATGGGCATGCATGCTAGTGTATGGCCAAGTTATGTTTATGCATGTTTTTGTGTTGATTTAATGCTTGAATAGGTTGTATGATGTTTTGGCATGGAATTGAGTTGATTGGTATCAAAACAATGGAAGAAAATTTGAAATGGAGAACTTGAATGTTAAATTCGGCTAAGCCCAAGAATGGGTGTGCAATTTGCCATTCAATTCTTTTAATGTGTTTTAGTGATGTTTAGTATGTGTTTGAGTGCAATTGTGCAAAAGAAAGTAAAAGGAATGGATATTAGAATATTAGTTGGAAATATGGTAAAGTTGTGAAATTCTTGAGCATATATATTAAAGTAGAATTAAGTTGTTAGTTGGTGCATAATATGTTGAAAGTTAATTGAGTGAATTGTTGGATACTTGAATGAGTTTCAAATGAAAATTTTGATTGGAATGTTAGTTTGGAAGATTAGTCAAGAATATGGTATTATTGTGCATGGTGTGTGGAAATTGAATTAAGCTATTAATGTGGTGTATCTATGAATTCTAAATAGATATTGTGGTTGGATTAAAGTGTAGGAAAAGTTTAAAGGCCAAGGAAGACTTGAAGGAGTGGTGTATTAGTGTTGGAAACAAGTTGTGAGTGGTTATATTTTTAAAGTGTTTACAAGCTTTTAATAGTTATAATTGATTATTTCAATTGTTGCTTAAATACTCACTTTAGAATTGTTAAAAGTTACAATTGTTGTTTTAATCACCAATTTTATGATTGTGATTTAATTAAACTTTAGCATGTTATTTATTTTTGTTGAATTGCATGTAATTTTTAAGGTTATATTGTAAATGTATCTATTTTAGTAGTAAAGGAAACTAGTATGTTTGAGTAAATACATGCAAGAATTAAACATGCTAAAGTGGTTTATGAAAGTTAGGCTTTAGTCTTAGAAAAATAAAATCTTAGTTGCAAACCATGAGCTAAAGGAAAAGCAAGAGTTTTTAGTTAATTCTATATACTTTATTTTATGCCTAGTGCAAATAAAATAATATATATATATTTTAATAGTATATTGAATGAGATTTTAAATGTCTTTGGTTTACCCTAATCTCGGCCGAAGTACCATTGCATGTATGGCAAGATGGTTGGGAAAGTCACTAACTTGGGGGGTTGAGTCTATGAGTCATCTTTTGTACGTATATGGTAGTGTAGATTTGTCTGATGTTGGGGGGGAATCACGACCCCAAAGTTTCTTGCATCTACGACTACACATGATAGCATTTCCAAATCCTAGTGACATTGATGAGTTCCATCACGGAAGGATAAGTTTCCCTGCATTGCCTTTGGCGAGTTTAAATGAGAAAAACACGTCATTAGACGTGAAGTTTAGTAAATGAGAAAGTTATTACAAGTTTTGGGCAATAAAGAAATGTTTAAAAGATTGACTTGGTTTCGTAATTTTAATAAAAGTTATAAGAAAATATTAGTTTTATAAATTATTTTGGGGAGAATATATATATTTTAGAAAAGAAAATTTTAGTTTAAAAGTTACTCAATCACTAAGTTTTATACTCACCACTCTTTTCATGTGTTTTTTAAAAATCCTCCTCAGGTGTAGGTACGAGTCATCAATCAAAAGAGACTCCATCAGACACGTAGGTGAGCTAACGCAACAATATCACTACATATGTTTAAATTTGAAATTTTATATCATGCATTACATACACATTTTGGTGAATATATTTGTACATAATATTTTGAGTTGTATATTGCATTTGGTGTTAATAAAATTAAATTTTTGTGAATTAAATTAGATTTTTTTGTTAAATAAAAATGAATTGTAATTTATAGATTTCAAATTGAGAAATTGCTTGTGGTTGAATTGTGGAAATTGGTTTGAGGGCCTGAGGCCCAGCAGTGGAGATTTGATTGCTATAGAAGTGTTAAATTTTTAAACTTGCAAGGTGACATGTTCAGAAAACAGTCGTTATGCTGCCCGAATTTTTATAAATCCGTTTTATAAATGTTTGAAATAAAAAGAAACGAAAAAGAAAAATTTCCTCACGTTTTCTGCATTAAAAGAAAGTTTAGAAAAGTTTTGAAAAGTAAACGGCTTAGCTTTACGAAAACTTTTCAGTTAGATCAGATATTCGCTGAAGGGCTACCGTGAGGTTGTCAGCAGGCCAAATAGGGAGAGTAGCCTATTAAAAATAGGATCAAATAATTAAAGGAAACCTAAATGGAAATAAAATCTTGATCGAGAAGGAAATAATATCAATTCCTAAAAGGAAATAATATTAAATTCTAAAATGAAATAAGATTAAGTCATAAAATGAAATAATATCAAATCTTAAAAGCAAATAATATCTAAGACTAAAAGGAAATAATATCAAATTCTAAAAGGAAATAAAATAAAGACTTCTAATTCCAAAATTAGATTGTCATTGACTGTTGCTTTGATTCTAGCCTCTCAAGTGCTTCCAAATTCTAAAACGAAATCTTTTACCTCACTAATAAATGAAGGTTCTGATTAGTTTTCTAATCCTAATTGTGCTATAAATTCTCCGTAATCCATTACCAACAAAACTAAAAAGGTGATCTCTCATATTCAAAAGAATGGCTTCTACCCAAGTTTCTCCTATTGCTAAGCATTCATTCTTGGTTATATTTTCTGTCATCTTGATTTTGTCTTCAGGTAAAATTCATCTCTTAAATTCACACAACAATGTGTGAACCTTTTTTTTTTTTTTTGGATTAATTGTCTAAACTTCCCTTATATTTATGAGATAAGGCAAAATATTCAACTTCTACGTAAAATTACAACAGATCCTCTCCCATTTAACAGTCAATTGTTAGATTTAACGATTAACTATGAAAAGACCAAAATACCGTTTGGCTAGAAAAATAGAGGAATCTTACCACCAATGTACCATCGTTGGTTGAGCTCGATCTTCTCTTAGAGAAGATCTAAACTGAGATTGATCTTTCTTATGGAATGATCTCCCATAAAGGATCTCCACTATCAGAGATCGTTCGATCTACTACACAGTGGATATCGATGATCTCCACTATCAGAGATTATTTGATCTCCTAGCGAGGAGGTTAATCATTTGATCCCCATAATGGGAGATCAACTGGAGATGGATCGATCTCCTCCAAGGAAGATCGATCAATCTCCTTCGATTGATTTCCCTTGGAGGAGTCGATCTCCTTTGTGACAGAAGAAGAGTTCCTTCTATCACACAGGTTTTTCAATCTCCACTGACTATAGTCTCCACCACCGATCAATTTTTTTTCCAATTTTTGTGTGAGGTTATTTTATAATTAAATAGAAATCAAGTACCTTCTTGTAATATATTTTAGGTGAAATTCGTATTGATAAAAAGTGTGGGGTTAATTTACAGTTAACATTTTTCATTTGATTAGTAAATGACAATTTTACCCTTATGTTTAAGTTGAAAGGTTAAGTGTAATGGTTGACTATTAAATAGAAGGGGGTCTGCTGTAATTTTATATAAAAGTTTAATTTTATCTCATAAATACAAGGGAAGTTTGTTCAATTAACTATTTTTTTTTTTTTTTGGCAACAATTTGTAAACTATTGGCTCTATTGAAGTCAAAAAAATTTATATTGAGTCTTAATTCTTGAACATATATGTTGATTTATTTATGTGAGAATATTGTTGTCAAACACATTAATTCTCCATCCTTTTGTTTCTTTTTCGTAGAGAAAGTCTTATATGAATATATGAATAAGAAGTATCCGGTTTATGTTTTATCTATAAAGCGGATGTGGCATTAAAGAATTTGATTAAAAAAAAATTATAACTATGTAGAAATTCATCATAACTCATCGAAATTGTTGAAATTTATTTGAAAGCCTCTAAATTATTTTCATAAGATATTAATTTATACTTTTTTTTTCAGAATATTTATCACTTTTCACTAATAATTTGTTTTGGTTTTTGTTTTGTAAAAACAAATGCAGGGGCAGCATGGGGATTTAATCCAGCACCTTGCTTCTCTTCCTGTGGTGACCCCTCGGAATGCGATAGGAGTTGCAGGGCAAAAGGCTATCGCGAAGGTGTATGTGCGGGAACTTCAACACATGGTATGAGTTGCTGCTGCAATTAACATTATAAACTGTATTTATCCAACTTTAATAATATTTCAATAAATAATATGAGTTGGGTGCTGCCATTGACATTATAAGCCGTATTATTGGAATAATAATGTCAATGGCAGCACCCAACTCATATTATTTATTGAAATATTATTAAAGTTGGATAAATACAGTTTATAATGTTAATTGCAGCAGCAACTCATACCATGTGTTGAAGTTCCCGCACATACACCTCCACGATAGCCTTTTGCCCTGCAACTCCTATCGCATTCCGAGGGGTTACCACAGGAAGAGAAACAAGGTGCTGGATTAAATCCCCATGCTGCCCCTGCATTTGTTTTTAAAAAACAAAAACCAAAACAAATTATTAGTGAAAAGCGATAAATATTCTGAAAAAAAAAAGTATAAATTAATATTTTATGAAAATAATTTAGAGGTTTTCAAATAAATTTCAACAATTTCGATGAGTTATGATGAATTTCTACATAGTTATAATTTTATTTATAATCAGATTCTTTAACGCCACATCCGCTTTATAGATAAAACATAAAACGGATACTTCTTATTCATATATCCATATAAGACTTTCTCTATGAAAAAGAAACAAAAGGATGGAGAATTAATGTGTTTGACAACAATAATCTCACATAAATAAATCAACATATATGTTCAAGAATTAAGACTCAATATCAATTGTTTTGACTTCAATAGAGCCAATAGTTTACAAATTGTTGCTCAAAAAAAAAAGAAAAAGAAATTTACAAATTGTTGTGTGAATTTGAGAGATGAATTTTACCTGAAGACAAAATCAAGACGATGGAAAATATAACCAAGAAGGAATGCTTAGCAACAGGAGAAACTTGGGTAGAAGCCATTCTTTTGAATATGAGAGATCTCCTTTGTAGTTTTGTTGGTAATGAATTATGGGGAATTTATAGCACAATTAGGATTAGAAAATGTAATCCTAATTGGATTTGATTAGATTAGGGGGCTGCATGTGATTTAATATTCATAAAGGTTTAAAAAACAAATTAATAAATGAAATCATTAAAAATTCAAAATGGGTTATTCATTTTAGTAGAATTGTTTCAATTTGATGAAAATTTGTGTACATTGAGGGATGTACATTATTAAACATTATTAAATTAAATCATTAAATTGGATTAGATTAGATTCATTCATTAATTTATATATAATCATTTGTTTATTTATTAATTTATTTGAAGCAAAATTTCACTTTATGTAGTTTTCTTTGGTCGTGTATGGAGAGAGAAAAGGAAAAAGAATCAATTGAAAGTTAAGTAGTTTTGAGCTAAAATCTCTCAAAACCAATAACATTTCAATTTAGCATGATTGTTGTCGTCATTCAGGATCTATAATGATGCGTAAAATTATTGAAAATTCTTATGGACATCTATTAAAGAACCTAAAGATTTTATCATCCAATGAGAATATATGCATTATTTGTTCACAAGAAAAATTGATGGTTAAACCATTTATTTCAAAGTTTGGTTTGAGACTCCATCTTTTCTACAAAAAATTCAATGATACATATGTACACTTATTTATCCACCAAGTAGATCATTTCATTATTTTATAGTTCTAATTGATTCGTCTGCAAGATGGTCACATGTATATTTGTTGTCTAATTGTAACCTTGTTTTTGCTACATTTCTTACTTAAATAATTAAACTTCAAGTACAATTTTTAGATTATCCAATTAAAAGCATATGACTAGATAGTTCCAATTTCACATGTACACACCCAAAATGATCTAATAGAATCATTCATTAAACGCATCCAAGTAATCACAATAACTTTATTTTTATAAAGAAAATTACCACTTTCTGTTTGGGGACATACTGTTTTCCATGCAGCAACATTGATTCAGCTTAATTAGGCCCACAACTTATCACCAATACTTTCCATTATAACTTGTGTTTGGGCACCAATCTGATATTTCTCATTTACGTACTTTTAGTTGTGCTATACAAGTCCTTATTACATCTCTTCAATGAACCAAAATGGAACCTCAACGACGTTTAGAGATATATGTTGGCTCTAATACATCTTCAATTATTTGATATCTTGAACCATTTATAGGTGACCATTTTACTATCCATTTTGCATACTGACATTTTGATGAGACAACTTTCCTACCATTAAGGGAAAAAAATTCTCTTGAATAGAAACATGGAAAAAAGGTCTCCATTAAAGAGAAAAATGAACTTTGAAGAAACATGACAATAATATTTCATCTAGATCCTCGTATCACCCAATGCGAAAATGAAGTACAAATGATAGTCAATCTCCAGATAATTGCATATCAGTTGCCAAATATGTGTACAGATGCTATTAAAACAACAAAATCATATATACCAACTACCAATGCACCAACTAGAATAATTGTTTTTGTAGAACAATGTAATCAGAATTCGCTAAATAAATTGTCTATTGCATGTCAGAAGTGTAGTAGGCCAGTTGACTCAAAAGATAGTATTCCTTGAAAGCGAAGAATGAAAAATCATAATTCTATTAAAAATAATACTCAAACTACAAAATCTATATTGTCTAAAAAATTAACTCTAGAAGAGTTACCAATCTCTAAAGAGGCTGAAATGAAGTACAAACCCCTATAGGGCTACAAAACTCTAAAATGAAGAAATTCCAATGAATTGGGCAGGAGATATGTGGAATCATAATCATCAATGATATACTTTCAAACATAATAGCTATTAAAATTATAAACGATGATTATGAACCTTATATGGTTGATGAATTAGACAAAGACATTATTGGCCTAAATGAAAAGATGCAATTCAAGCATAATTAAGTTCTTTAACCAAATTTAAAGTATTTGGACCTATAGTCTAGACCCCTGAAGATGTCAAATCTCTTAGATATAAATGAGTATTTGTATGGAAATGTAATGAGAAAAATGAGATTGTAAGATATAAAACAAAACTTGTTACACAAGGTTTCTCTCAAAGACAGGAATTGATTATGATGAGACGTATTTCACTTGTGATTAATACAATTACTTTTAGATTTTTGATAAATTTGGCAGCCTCAGAAGGGCTTCAAATGAGTCTTATAGATGTAGTGACATCATATTTATATGGGTCACTTGATACTGATATGTACATGAAAATTCCCAAAGGATTTAAAAATATCTAAAGCACATAAACCAAAAGTCAACAATATTTATTCAATTAAGTTACAATGATTTTTTTATGGATTGAAACAATCTAGACAAATATGATCGCTTTAGCGAATACTTAATAAATGAATGATACATTAATAATCTTACATGCTCATGTGTGTTCATAAACAAACAGAATCTGGATTTGCCAATGTTGCAGTTTATGTTGATCATATGAATTTAATTGGAACACGTAAAGAACTTTGAAAAACTACTGAATATTTAAAGAGATAATTTAAGTTGAAAGATTTAAGGCAAACAAAATATTATCTCGACTTGGAGATCGAGCATATAATTCAAGAGTACTTATCTATCAATCAGCATATATTGAAAAAATGTATAATCTTATTTCCCCCATGCGGTTTGGCATAATAGCCAAAATCCACCATTAATTTGAAAATTGATAAGAACTCGTCTATCGTTTGATTAATGAATAAAATATCCCTTGTAATTTAATAAAATATCCAAAATAAAAAAAAAAAAAAAAAACCCTTGTAGTTAAAAAAAAAAAAATCCAAAAAACGTCTTGAACTTTTTCATCATTGTGCATGTCAAAGTCAAAGAAAAGATAAAAAGGGATTTCTATAAATTACAGGAAGTAATTAGTGATAACGTCAAACAATAGGGGGGGAAACTAAGATTATTTCTTGAAAAAAATTCAAAAATTTTAGTATGGATAAAGCTCATCCCTTGACTACCCCTATAGTTGTTCAGTCTCTTAATCCTAAAAGGGATCCATTTCAACCTAAAGAAGATAATGAATAGATACTTCGTCCATAAGTATCATATATGAGTGAATTAGAATCGATGTTTTATTATATTTCGCACAATGTACTAAGCTTAATATTGCATTTTTAGTAAATTAATTAGCAAGATTTAGTTCTAAACCAACATGACATCATTAAAATGTGGTCAAACATATTTTTCGTTATCTTTTTGGAACAATAGATTTGGGGTTGTTCTATTCAAAATCTACTAATGATGTAGGTTTGATTGGTTATGCTGATGCTAGATATCTTCTAGATCCCTACAAAGCTCATCCACAAACTGGATACCATTTTACTTAAAATGATATAACAATTTTATAATGTTCCATAAAACAGACTTTTGTTGCCACATCCTCCAACCATTCTGAAATTCTTGCACTTTATGAAGTAAGTTGAGAATGTATATGGTGGAGATATGTTATTCATTATATCTAGAGTATAATTGAACTATCTACTGCATTTAATTCCCTAACAATCATATATGAGGATAATGTTGCATGTGTTGCTCAAATCAGATGAGGATACATCAAGAGAGATAGAACTAAACATATCTTGCCAAAGTTCCTTTATACTTATAAGCTCCAACAAAGGAGAGAGAATTTTTTTTAGAAGATAGAATGTAATCAATCAATTTAATTTATTCGTCTTAACTTTTTAAAGTTAGGAAGTACTAACTATAAAAGTTATATATATATGTATATATATATGTATGTATATATGAAAAATTGAGAGTGGAAATCAATCTTGCTCTCAATTTTCATATATATATATATATATATATTTGAGAGTTAGTGAAATGTTTTTTAAAAGAGAAGTGAGTTGTAGAGAAAATGACGTTTTTCTCATTTTCAGTGCTACAACTAACTTCTCTTTCAATTGTTTACATCCATTTTTTTCCTTTTCTCATTTTCAATGCTACAACTCACTTCTCCTATTAAAATACTTTTAACTAACTCTCATATATATATATATATATATATATATATATATATATGCCGCCCTCACACTCACTCTCTTATTTTATTCTTTCTCATCTCCAATTCATCTTCTTATGTCTTTCTTAGTGACTTTTTCTTTTTGTCTCTTTAGCAAGTTTGACTTGCTTTACGTGGCAAACATGCGTCTTTGCTTTGCAAGTTTGATCACTCTCCCTTGGCCATATCCACTTATTGACATTGTAATAAATACATATATATATGGGAAACTTATAGTTTTTACCCAAATAAAAAGAAAATTTTTGTTTTTACCCAGATTTTTTAAAAAAAATTGGTTTTGACCTCTCAAACAAATTGTTTTCATTGTATACCAAAAATTACCAAAATACCCTTAAGTTAAAATCAATCAAATGCCCAAACTTGAAATTACGAAAATAACCTTCTTCTTCCTAACAATATCCTCCCTTTATCCTCTTCTCCATCAATGATTTATGAGATTCAATTCACCATTGCAGCTGAGAAACAATCTAGTAAGAGATTATTCATTCAAGCTTCTTCATCTATTGAAGTTTTTTTATCTATTCAAGTTTCATCCATTAAAGGTTTTGAAAATTCTTCTTCCATTTGAGTTTTAAAGGTAATGTATGAGTGTTTTTTGTTGGTTTTTAGGTTGTTTTGTTCATATTGCAAACTAAAAGACTGTAAGAATGATTTGATTGTGACATATATGATATTCGTGAAATCTACGACAAAATCTGCAAAATCTATGACGAAATTGGTTCTTCATGATTGATAATCAGCTTTTCACAACATGAAAAATCGATCAAAGAAGTGTACCGATTTTTCAACCACGATTTTTCAGTTCCTCGTTTTCGGTTTTTTCAACTTCGTTGAAATATTGAAATTAGCACCTTTTTCATATTTTTTTATATTTTTGTGTTGTTGTATATTAAGTATGATTCGATATGATTGTATTTTATAATGTTGTCGATTGAAATGAGACTAATTTATTAATAATATGATTTGATTTGAACGTTATAGGAATGACTCAAGAGACAGTTGTAATCAACTTTAATGGAGAGTGGAATGGATGTAATTACGTTGGAAAGGAGTCGATCATGTGTGGGGTCCACAAAAATAGTAGTTTTTCATCATTGGTGGACGTTGTGTACAGAGAGGCTGGTATTGATAGAAGAATGTGGGATATCTGTATATATTATTTACTACAAAGTACAACAAATGGTCAAGTTAAAAAGATACATCATGTCTGATCTTGGTGTTGTTGGTTTAATGGCGATAAAAAATATTGATGTTAAAGAGATTTATATTGATAAAATTGAGAGAGATTTTGGAGCCAGTGTTAGTAGGCGTACTATTCATCCATTTGTCACTGACCCAATACCAAACACAAGACATGACGAGATAAATACAGATAGACCTGTAAATCCACATATGGTTGAAAGTCATTTTTATCTTACTTCAGGTATTGGGAGCAATCAGGTTGATACTTCTGTCACCCCATTTACATCTATAGAAAGTCTCATTTGCGACGTTAATGATGACTATATGAATTATGGTACTAATAATAAAGATCGGGACACAAATGATAATAGTGATGGGATATGGGATAATGACGAAGAGCAAACCGAAGATAGTGATGAAGAGAAAACTCGATATGATGATGTTGCTGAAGAAGAGGAGTTTCCAAAAATAAGATTTTTAGGTTTACAATTTCAGAACAATCCTTCACAACCATACTAGATTGTTCCTGGTGTAGAACTGGGGGACATTGAGGCTACTTCAAGCGTTACATCAACCATCTACCAATGTGGTACATTGTATAAAGGAGCATTCTTTAATAGAAAAGAACAAATGAGTATAGCTATTGGAGAATATGCTCTGAAAGTTAAGTTTGAATATCGGGTTAGACGTTCAGACACAAAGCGATTTGAGGCCAGTTGGAAGGATAAAACTTGTAGCTTTATAGTTCGTGCAAGATGCAGAAAGAGTTGTTCAATGTGGTTTGTGTTGAAGTATGTAGCGGAATACACGTGTCGTCAAACAACCATAGAATCACATATGAAGAGTGTGAAGGCTATTGTCACCGGAAAGTTGTATGCAGAAAAGGTGGGAAGAGATATTTATACACCTAATCATTTGATTGGAGAAATGTTAGAGCAGTATGGAGTTCAGATATTATACAGTAAAGTTTGGAAGGCTTTACAATATGCAAAGAAATTAACATATAGGCAAGCAGATAAATCATATCAACAACTTCTGTTCTACTTTGAGATGTTAAAACTTTCTACATAAGGTGAAGGTAGTGAGTCTCATTTTGATAAGAGTTGCCCTCTCCCCGATTATAGGAATAATCATTCGAATTGAATTATCAGTGATCAATCACAACAGATACTGACAATTATTGACCGGTAAGGTGTCAACATTAAAAATAATAAGAAAAAATCCCAAAAAACCTCTTAACGTATGAAAATACTTCGTTTTACCACATACTGTTTCATTTTTATCCAAAATCCAACAACCGTTGCAAGTTAACAGAAAAGTTTGATAAAAGTTAAAAAGACATTTTTAACCCTGAGATTTTTATTAAAAAATATAATAATCATAAAATAATATTTTAAAATAAAAAATATAAATTAATAAAAAACTTATCCTTGTTGTCCATCTCATATATGGATGGTGGAGATCAACACACCAAATTAAAAAATAAAAAATTGATAAAAATAAAAATAAATAACATTTTAAAATAAAAAAAAATTAATAAAATTGATCTCTACCATCCATCTCATTGATGAATTGTGGAGATCAACATAATAGATTACAAAATAGAAAATTTAATAACAAATTTAATAAATAGATAGCTAGATTGGATCTCCACCAAGAAACATTATCATCAATCTTCCACAATTAGTTCATCTATCTCATAACCCATGATCATCATCACTGTAAAATCCAAAACTCCGTTTTATTAAAAATAATTTATTTTTTCGATGAATAGGGTTTTCGGACGGAAAATGGGTCATTGTGAGTAATAATTTTCGAAAAACGGATTTCATAGATAAAAAGTTTTAATATTAATATTAGAATTAATGGAAACTAAAACAGAGCGAAGATAAGTCCATTCAAAAAAATTTTAAGTGATTCGAAATATACTAGATGGAAGTACTCTATTCGATTAGTGTCCCATATACAATATTTGTAGAGAAATAAAATATTTTTCAGTACTCAGATGTTAAAAATTGAATTTAGTAGAATTCTGGATAAGATCGGAAATGATTTCGTTTCTGAAGTAATATAATAATTGTTTTTAGAGCTTGTAGGTATTAATCAAATTTTAATAAATTTTTGGAAGTGTTAATTTAGTTCTCGTATAATTATCAGATGGATTGGAAATAGATTCGGATACGAAAATAGAAAAGCATGGAATGAATGCATGAAAAGAAAAGCATGTTTGACAAGTGTTATGCATCCAAAGATGGAGGGTTACAAGTGGCAAAAAGGAGGCTTAGATTAGAGACAAGTGGCATGATCATGTTAACTATATATAAGTGAAAATTTAACAATTGAAAGAGAAGTGATCGATCAAAACAAGAAGCAAGGCATTCGGTCTTCAAAAGGAGTGTGAACCGAGAGCCACCAAAAGAGAGAAGTGAGAGTTATTTTGGTTTTGCCGAGAGAGAGACTTCAAATACAGTAGCTTTGTTGAGTGATTTGAGTGCAATTTTTGAGAGAAATCAACACATGCAAAGGGAGAGGAACAATGAAAAAGAGTGCAGTTCAATCACCAAAAAGGAAGAGAAAAGTTCTTGGTTTGAGAGCTGAAGTTACTACCGAGAGTTCTTAAGAGGGCTGCAAGTTTCCTTTGGTGTTTGAGAGCATTTCCAAGTGAGTTTCAAGTCCATCAAGCTTGCATGCAAGTAAAGGAACCAAGACATCCATCCTAAGTTCATTTTGAAAGGTAAGTGATGGTTTTTATGATTTTGTTTGAGTAATGAATGGATTTTTGTGAGAGTTTGTTTGGGTTTGAGAATTTAAGGTTTAAAAAAGATGGGTGATGGCTTGCATGTGGTTTTAATGTAAGGATTGATGAATATTTTGATGTGGTAATGTGGATTTGGTTCCGCCAAGGTGACATAATAGTGGTTGAAATGTTGTGTGATGATTTTAGCATGTGAATTTAGGGTGATGTTTGATGAAAAATGTGATAATGAGTGCTTGGGTATGTTCGGCCAAAAGGATGAAAATTTATGGTTTAGTGAATTTAAATTGTTTTGCCATGAAATGCAATAAGTTAGGATGGATTTTTGATGGTTTAAACTTGAAAAAAATATTGATATGTCAGTGCATGTTCAATTCGACCAAAATAAGCTTAGATGATGAAAACTTGTTTTTTATTGGATTATGTGATTTTATGGAGTATTTGGATGATGGAATTGGTATGGAAATTGAAAGAAAATTCATTGAATGTTAAAAGGCCATTTCGCAGTTAAACGTTTCGTAATTGCCCGAATGTAATGCTTGACGAATTTTAAATGGAATTTACACTATTCTTTGATGTGTTTGAGTGTGAATTCGATGAGAAAACTTAATAAGATTGATGGTATCAATATGTGATAGGTTCAACCAACATAGGGAATGATTAATTCGAAAATATCGCTCGATCCGTTAGTATGAATTTAGGTTTCGTATGATGTCCTTTGCGTGTTTAAATAATTAGAATGACAAACGGATAATAAACACGAAGAATTGACATTGATACGACTTTAAAAAGGGTGTTTCGAAATGTTAGTATATTAATATGTGATTATGGAATTATTCGAATGAATAACGTTGGTTGCGACGTAACCTAAAAATTGAATATGAAAATGTGTAGGTTACGCGGAGGTGAGGAAATCTTTTCGTTGAATTTAAGCTTATTGCGAATTAGGAAATAAGGTGAGTGCCCTAATAAAAAAAATGTTTCAAAATGTTTATAATTCTATTCATTTTGGTTTTATATGATGAATTTAAATTCATACAATTTACGAATGAAAGTTTATTTTTACGATTGATGAATTGCCATACGAGAACCATTTTGCATGAAATATTGAATATTGTGCATGAAATGTGAATGATTTGATGAAAAGAAAAATGAATGGAAATGATTTGTGAGCCTATGGTATGCTTTAAAGGTATCTCAATATTACCGGTTGAGGTTGAGTATCTTGAGCATACATTGGTAGTGTCTATCGGGAGTGTCTATCACTAACAGTGGGAGAGAATGTGTCTATTGGTTTAGTCCCATGTGTAGTCCAATGCACGTATAGGGTATATTATTAGCTAGCTTCCACCTAAGTGAGGCTAAATGTCGCTCCTTAGCGAGGTTAAATTCCACTATGCAATTATCGGATTGATGTCTTGAACGAGGATAAATGCCGCTCCTAGCGAGGATAAATTTCGCTAGTAGATACCTATTAGATGGCCTGTACGAGGATAAATTTCACACTGAGTGAGAAAAAATTCCGCTCCACCATATACTAGTATACCATATGGAATAAATTATCAGTGGTTGGTTTATTTTACTCAAAGGCTTTTCAAAATCTGAAAAACCACCACTGCTTATGATTTATGGCAGAAAAATGGAAATCATGTAAAATAATATTTTATGCATTGTTTGATAATTGAAAAGCATTTTCAGAATTGATTTTTGAAACCAGAAAGTTTGCTTTTCAATTCGATACTAAATTATAGATTTTCGATGCATGGATTATATTGATGTAAATGTTTATTAATGCTTTTAAATTTATATGGTTCTCAGGAAATAAATTTAATTATTACAGCATGTTTATATTTACGAAATTGTGTTTAAAGTTTTTAGGGAGGATATTTTGAAAATGGATTGAATGGAAACATATATATGACACTCACTGAGCTTATTAGCTCATCTAGTTTTTGTTTTACAAATAAAACCTCACAGGGACAAGTACAGGTACGGATACTACAATAGTAGGGACTCCAGCCCCAAAGTAACTAGTCGTTGTCGAGTGCAGTGCTACTGTGAAACTTTTTAAATACATGTATGATATTTACAATTTTGATAACTTGTGAAATGAATTTTGTATATAGTTGTATATATCTTTTGGAAAAGTGGTTATGCATGAATTGTTTCTGAATTCCAAATTAAATTTTAAATCAAAGCATGTTTGTGGGTGTTTGTGATATTGAAATGAGGGCCTGAGGCCCGGTAGTAGAGATTTGTTTATAAATAGAAGTGTATAGGTTTTCAATGAACTTTAACAGGGCGGAATTTTTGAAAAAACAGTTGTTATGCTGCCAAAATTTTTATAAATTCCGTTTTGTAAATGTATATTTTAAAATTAAAAAAAAAAATCCCACCTATTTTCGTTAATTGAGAAAATCCTAAAGTTTTATATAGGCTAAGCTTCACAGGAACCTTTCAGCTGGAGTAGTCCTCGACTGGAAGGTCTCCGTGGGGTTATCGGATGGGTTACCTTGAGTATAAGAGTTGGGGCCCGTCAATCACCCAATCCGTCCACCAATAAACACTATCTCACAATCATCATCAACAACGAATACCATCCCACAATCATCATTACCTAATCCATCTACCAATACCAATTTCTGTTTGAAAAAAAAAATGAAAAGACCAAACCAATAGTCACAACCATTGGAAACCACTGTGGTCTCCAATGGTAAAGACCCCTCTCCACCGTGGAGACCCATTTCTCTATCATCGGAGACCCAAGTGGGTCTTAGATGGTGGAAACCTAGGTCTCCATAATGGAGACCCAGATGGTCTCCACCATCGGAGACCCAGGTGGATCTTTGATGGTAGAGACCAATGATGGAGACTATTACCTCCACTATGTTACTGTCGATCTCCACTATCATCGTCACTAGTTGGAGACAGAGAAAGATAGAAAAAGGGACCGGTTGGAGATAGAGAGAGAGAAGAGGAAGAGAGGGGAGAGAGTTGAGAGAAAAACAATTTATTCCTACATATGTTATTTATTTATTTTTAAATAAAAATATATTATTTTTTATGATTTTATATTTAATATTATTTATTTTATTTTTCATATTTTAATTAATATTATTTTACTTAATTTTTCATTGTTTTTCCCTTTTTACCTCTAAAGTCAAATGATCAATCATGTCAACCTAATGGAATCGATGTCCGTCAATGGCATTGTTGTCTTTTCATATACCTCCAAGGAGTATTTTGATTGTTTATATTAACATTAAGTGGTATTTTTGATAAAAATAAAAAATGAGTGACAAAATCTACATATTTTCATATATCAGGAGATTTATGAGATTTTCCCAAATAATAATAATAGGAAAATTTCATTTTAGTCTCGAGGTTTTAAAAAATATTATATTTTTAAAGCTTTGTTGAAAGTAGTTTTTATTAAACAGTTATTTTCATCTCTAACTTTTTAAAAACATTTCCAAAAAGTCCAAATCATCAATCAACCGATAATTAACATTAACAGAATATATAAAAAAATATTTTATCTTTAATGGTTGTTAGTGACACGTAAATTATAGGATTGCTATTATGAAATAATGAATTTACAAACTAAATTTCCTAATATGTTCCTGAATTTAAGTTGTTAAATTACAAATTAAATTGCCTAAAGTATCGTTGGTGATCAATTGACTAACGGTTTGAACTTTTTGAAGAGTTTTAGAAAAGTTAGAGATAAAAAAACTGTTTCTAAAAATTTTAAAAACGTGATATTTTTTAAGCCTCAAAGACTAAAAAAACTGTTTCTAAAGACTTTTTGAACATGACCTATCGGCAGGTAGGGCTTTCTTTTACATTGTCAAGGCATGTAACTGTTGTATGTGGTTGTTCAATGTTTATAGGCGTTGTTTTGTCACCGTTTTTACACAAGCTGAGTAAATAGTTTCTTGTCAATGATTGAACTTAGGTCAAATAAAATCGGTCTCTGTCTCTACACTTAACCTAGTTGTTGGAGAAGCCACATTTTTTTTTTTTTGATGTGTGTGCTAAAACATGATTAGGGATTGTGAATGCCGTGGTTTTAGAATTTTTGGGTTTACTTTATTGAGTATATAGTGATTGCTTTTCGTGACGCCCTTGTTATTTTACATGGGGGAAGGGCTGAGATATGATTTTGTCCCAGAAAAGAAAGTAACAAGCACTTTCTCTTAATTTATTTTTTGTTGTTTGGGCTAGTGTTGATGTTGAACTTGCTCTTTCAAACCTCTCAATTTAAGTATCAAGATGGTTTTGTCAACAGGATGAAACTTTTGTCCCTGGAATTGTTAATCTTTGTTCATCATTTATTGTCCATGGGATTTTGAACAGAGCTCTGCTGCTAGTGCAACTGCTATTGGTGGTCTCCTTGGTATAGGTGTGGAGGAGCCACGATTTTCTACTTTGATGATCTTGGTAAATAGGATTGGAGATCTTGAGTAACTTGTTTTAGAGGTTTTGTGTGTATATTGTCAAACTTGTGCCAATTATGTTGTCCTGCTGATATCCTTTTTGTCTGTTGGTGTGGGGGAAGGAGGATCCGACAACTCATTTTCCTTGAATATAGTTGCTCCGGGTTTGCATTAATATTAAGATGGTTTCATTGACAGGTATAAAATTTCTCTTCCTGTAACTAATCATCTTTGTTTGTCATTGGTTTTTGGTTAAATAGATGATAGCATATTAAACATTTAAGAATTTTACATGCTAGATGTTCCAATGCGGCTTTACTGCTAATGCTACCACCAATGGTCTTTTTTCTGAATTTCTGTCCACTACCGTCTGCCATTGCATTCAATGTTATTATTCTAAGGGATGGAACTGGCCTGTAAAACATTAGTAAGATGACACAGGTGTTCCTTTTCATTTATGAGAAGTGAAATATCATTGGGACGTTTAGTCTTGAAGAACCTGCATGTATCACAATGAGAATAGACTAAACTAGAGCCATTTCAGTCACCGTTTAAATTATGGAACCTTGCTTAAGCTACAATAGTGAATGACCGCATACTTTCTGATTCTTGTACTTATAACACTTCCAGCTGACTTTAGACCTTGTAGTAGAGTCCACATACCCTTTTGCTGAAACTTTGGGTTTTACTGTACCAATTACTTACATAATCCTCTTCCGTTCTTGTCTTCATTGAAATGATTTTTTTTTTCCTGAGCTGCAACTGATACCTTATTATTGTATTTTGCATACGGCTAAAGTGGGTCTGTGAAGTTTTAGATCCAAATCTGGTTGATCAAAGTAAATATAGAAATAGATAAATAAGCAATCGAATGCTTATCAGAGATATCAAAAATTAAAGGAAATCGGTGTAAATGTTACTGAAGAATAGTATTCAACCACATTCAGAATAATTGAAAAATGCAATACCAGACAAATGGATACTGGATACTTTGTCTTCTCCTTATGGAGCCTATTTCATGGGGGCATTGTTGCATGACAATGTAGTCGTAAGTTCACTGCATCCAGCACAGTAACTGTAATACGCGATGGCATTTGTAATTTGTTGTTTCTGTGCAACAGAGGCAGTTTTAGTAGATTTATATAATTATTGAAGCAAAACTTTAGCAACAGAAATGGTTGACAAATGTTTCATTGAGTACAACTCGCTTTTATGAGTTGTTTTTGTTTCCATTTTATTGTGGGTGGCAGCACAGAAGTAACAACTGATCCTAGTGAGACAGTGATAAATGATAATGACAAACCAGTTGGTGAAGAAAAGGCCGCTTCATACAATGATCATCTCACTCCTGCAGAGCGACGATACATAGAGCAGAGACAGCAACTTGATGTTAATAGGTTGGCCAAGGAAGCTAGTAAATCTCACCGCGATAGGATCCAAGATTTCAACCAGTATTTGGCAAACATGAGTGAGCACTACGACATTCCTAAAGTCGGCCCTGGTTAATTCGGACAAGACTGGCCAAAGGTTCAACGCCTGTTACTGAAATTTCTGCTTCTTACAAGTGTAGTAGGTGTTGTGTTGCGTACTGTTCTCTGGCCTGTTTGTTGGTATAACTACAGATAATGCAACTTGTTTGGTCTTCATATCTCAGAATTTAATGAAAATATTCTGTCCTCTGTTTGACATTTGCTTGAGCTTGAATGCTATCACATATTGATGTTGGCTTTGTCATCAATCCTGTTGAACTCAAATGTCTTTAAAGTTGAAAATGGATAGGGTGATTATCCCTTATTTTAATTTGTAGATATTTAGGGTTGAGTCAGTGTACCTGTTTATCCTTGGATTTTCAACTTACTAGTAGTATACTAAGGGAAAAGTTAATGGCAAGGGAATTTTGGTTAATAATCTGAAACAGGGGAGTTTTCCAATATTAGCTTGAAAAAATAGGAATTTTGAACAAATCGCTTGTCTTGCACTAAACTTTTGGTGTAACCACAATTCTCAAAGAAAAAAATATGCATATTGATCATGGAAGCAAATATAATTAGGGTTAATTTGACATAATCTTTTTCTTTTTAATGGTAGGGAAGTACTAATTGGATTATATCTAAAAGAAAGGATGGAAACAAGCAGTGTCAATTTTGTTAGAGATCTGATTATTGAAATTCTATCAAGGTTACTTGCTAAATCTCTTATATGATTTAAATGCATTTGTAAATCTTGACTTGCTTTAATTAAAACCCCTTATTTCATTTCCAAGCAGTTTAAAGACTATAATGATGATAGTACTCATCTCCTTACTTACGAACATAATGGTGGATATATAAATTTATTTATAGGGAAAACACTTAACAAAGTTATCATGGATATATCTTAATCATCATTTGTTCAACATTGAATAAATTAAAGGTCCTTTATGTTTATTTCAAAATAATTAATCCGTAATTTTGTGGAATCTTACAATAAGAGAATTTAGAAACTTTGAAATTGTTTACCAAGTTTGCTCAATGTGCTTCATATCACTATAATGTTGGGTTTGGATTGGATATCGTTTGCAATGACTATAAGTTGGTTTTGATATGTAGCGTTCAAGAATATGAAAGATTCAAAACTAAATACTTTGATGTTTGGTTGTCTAACCTAAGATTTGATTTTTGGACACAAATTGAGATTGTTAAACTAGGAGATTATTTTTTGCTTAAAGGGCAAGATGGTACATACTTGAGTGGAGTTTGTTATTAGTTAGCATCTCGAGATAGTAAAATGCAATAAATGTGTGTCATCTCATTTAACTTATCCAACGAGGAATTATAAGAGAAACGAGTGCCATTCAATGATCATAATTCAGATAAGTTTGGTCTTGGATTATAGAATAACTCTCTCTCTTTAATGCACTCGGATTGTGGAAACTCGTGTACTTGTTTTGAGTTATGGATGATGAACGGGAGGTATTGGACCAAACGGCTAACAATTGGATCTCATCAAGGAGGAACTGACCTACTTGGATTTTTGAAGAATGGTGATCTTTTACTACAATCTGGACTTTTTAATCTACTCTTACATGATCCCAAAACCCAGAAAATTAGGGATTTCGATTTTCTTACTTGTGCAACTATGTTTCATAGGTACAAGGAGAGTGTATTAACAATCAAGCTGGATGATTATGGCTTTGATATTCCATGGTATATTTTGGGTGTGTTTTAAAAACATGATGTAAGTATGAGTAAGTGTCTTGAGAAGATATGCATCTTTAAATTTTTGTATCTATAATACCGTTGGTTTCATTATAATTTTTAGAAACAATGAAAAATATTAACAAAAATTCAGACAACGAAATTATTCTTCAAATTCTAGTCAACAAACGTTTTTTTCCTTGTATTTGTAATTTAAAAAGGAAAAAAAAAAAACAAGTATTTGATGTCATTTAACCACAATGTTTTAATAAACAAATTTAATGAAAAAAAAAAACAATTTTGTTCTAGTTATAATTAAGTTGAAATGTTAGTCACGGTTAAAACAATTTCAAATATATTGCGAAAGGCATCATAGAAGGCTCTTGTTCAAGGTTAGGACTAGTTAGTATATGAAAATTTTATCATTAAAAACTAATCACTAGTATGGAAAACAAAACATAAAATAAAAAAATAAAAACAAATCAAGAAATTAGATATATCATCAACATGTTCGGTATTATTTTGATAGAGGATATTATCAAAATCATCTTAATTTTTTTCTCAAAAAAAAAAAACTCTTATTTTTTTAAATAATCTCGTACTACTTCATTTTTGAACTTTCCTACATTTCACCCCTTTCGTAAACTTTTCTATTAGTATACCGCTAGAATCAAGGGTAAATGGATAAATTGATTTAAAAATATCTATCTACAACTAAAAATGATATAATATATCAAAGCTATTATAATTTATAAATTAAAAAATTGCATCTGCTCTCTCTCAACTCGTCTCAATCTCAAATCTAGGGGTATCCAACGATTGGATCCATTAGATTTTGCATAATACAATTATGATGCGATCTAATTCAGTACAAGAAATTACAATCTAAATTGATCCAATCCTAGAGCAATATTTGATCCTATATTTCTTAATCCAATTGAATCCGATTATATAAAATTATGTTTAATGTAGAAAAGCTAAAACATCCATAAAATTAACAAAGACAAATTATTACAATAGAATTAACAATATATATATTAATACAAGATAATCAAACAGTAATTGACACTAATTTTTAACATAAAACAGTCCGATACTATTCAATACTCTACTTAAGGAGTAGAGTAAATTTGATACTCACACAGTCTAAGTAAATATTACTTGGGTTTAAATTTTTTCAATGTCTACTATATTTCCTACTTTATATTCCTCCCAAACCTTATTGTTTTTATCTTTCTTTATTTAATTATATATTGCCAATCTCTTTGTTTCTTTACTCTCCTTTGCTTTCTTGCGTTTTTATCTGTTTCTCATCTCTCTCCATTTTTCTTCTTTTGTCCTTCAATTAAACAATAACGAATAATGATACATGTATTTTCAACTCCTTCCTTTTATAATCATTTATACAATGATAACGAGTACCTAAAGATTACTTAACAAAACATTTTAAACTAATGTTTTTCTCTAAAAATGAATGTCCTATCATTTTATAATTTAAAAGTACGAAGTGTTTTTTGAGGATAATTAGAGATGTTCTATCAATCTCTTGTTTAACATTAACTACTAAGTAATAGCAAAATTCAAAACCTTAAACTTATAATGATTTAAACAATAACATCGAGCTAAATAACATATTCTAAATTATCAATTGCATCAGAAAAGAAATAAATAAAAAAGGGGTGACAAGCAAAGAAACAAGCTATCAGTATAGCAAAATATTGAAAATCTTTAACATGTTAAAAGACAAACTTAGAATAGAGTAATGAAAAATAATGTCACCAAACTAGATGAAAGCAACTACACTTGCTGATTTCTTATTTGATGATTTCTGCTGATCTTTCTCACCTTTCTGCACCTGTCTCTATTAAAAATCTTCACAAACATATGTGGTTTTCCTGTTGAGAACACCATATATCCCATAGACAAACCAATCACTAGTTCACTTCCATAGCCCATCATGATGACTTTCCGATCAAAAGTGCTCCAAGTACATTATTCTCTTTTGAATGTTGAATGCATTGGTTGTGTTGCTTCATCGTTGATGCATTTTTTTGACAATGGTGGTCCACACAACTTGGAATTCCCAATATAGGAATTGTTTTCGAAAGTACTGAATTGGTTTCCTCAAGATATAGGTCCCATAAGCTGGTTGTACGAAACATTTAACACTGAAAAAAATGTCAAACTTGTTAGCTACATTGGAATCTCTCTAGTAAGATTGTTTGAAGAGAGGTCTAGTGATTCAAGCTCTATTAGGTTTCTCAATGATAATGGAATTTGACCTGTCAAACAGTTGTGAGAAAGGTTAAAAACATTGAGTGACTTGAGCTTCCCAACTACTTCTGGAATTTTTCCTTGAAATTGGTTGCTTGACAAATCAAAAGCAGTTAAGATTGTCAAAATTCGTTCAAATTGTAGTTGACAAGACCCGATCTGGATTCCCTCTAATGAACCCGGCAGTCCTGTCAGGCACCCCACAAAACCTTTCTGAAGTATAACTATTAAGGCTCAAAAAGGACGTCGTGGAGTGAACCCGTATCAATAAGTAACTTTGCTAAACAAGAAAACTATCTAATTTAAAATTTCATTTCAACATCCATGTTCATCATGTTATGATTAAAACATTGTCATGAATATGCAAATATCTAATTTAGACATGTTCTCATAGTTATATATAAAAATTCTACAAAATATTATTCAAATTTTAAAATATGCACGATAACATAATTGATAATAACATTAGAAGCACAATGTTCACAGTAGAAACAATGCAGCATCGTCAGTCGTCTGACCTACCTAGCCTGATCGCGGCTGAATTGTACCCTGATTCCTTGTACCTGCACCTGGGAGGTTTTGTAACATAGAACAAAAAATAATAGTAAACTATAAAGCCTAATCAGTGCGAGGGTTTGATTAAACTAAGTTTAATAAAATACCTCATGAAAACATTTTTTTCTTTAAAAATGATTTATTTCCAAAAACTTGAGTGTTTATAAATTTTCTTTAGGAATTCAAAAGTTTTTTCTAAAATAATTTCTTTCTGAAACCTGCTTTTCAATGATATGCTGCTCTTACTAAAATCTGTACTAATGAGGAACCCAAGGAAAGCTATAACCACATGAACAGGTAGACGAGTTCCGCTCAATGTGGGGGGTCACGTGGCGAAATAGTTGTTATCGCACACCGTGACAAAGCTACAAAGACACCCCGCTATTGCGTGGCAAAACTATCATCGCATACTACAAACGAGATAATACCCCACGGTGTAGAAGGCGACTCAATAGACATGACAGACTCTATCCTCCTTATGGTAGCAAGACTAACCCTCCCAACACTTGCCCTACACTGTGGAGTATACCGGCCGGGTTTAATGCTAAAAGGTGTGTCTACCAATAAGCTTGGGTCGTTCCACTAGTCCATGAAAATCTTTACTCCTTTTTTTTTTTTTTTTTTTACTCTTCTATATTTCAAATAAGCTAATCTTTCATGCTAAACATGAATTGTTGATGGGCTAAAAATAATTTATGAGAATTTATATAATAATTGTAGAAAAATCTTAAAAGCATTTAACATAAAGAAAATCTTTTTACACTCACCACTTGCTGTCCTATTCACTTGCGCCAATGCTTCCGTGACCTCCTCAGCAGCCTCCTTTCTTAGCTCGCTGTCACTTACACTTATTCACAAACGAAATCCTCACTTAGCTAGCTAAATTATTATCCAACTCCTAATCCATACGAGCTGCTAAGGACTGCAATATCGTCAGTCTAGCTCGAGCCTTCAGCGAGCTCCTACTTTGCCCAGCTCAACCCGAACTGAGGGCACCAATCTTAGCGAGCTAGCTCAGCTCACTCCCCTAGCGAGCTGAGATCTTTTTCTAGTTCAGATCGCTCATCATACCTCTCAGCTCGCCCACAGTCTTAGGCCAACTCGGCCAAGCACCCCTAATAAGTTGTGACCTCACTCAGCTCCTATTTGCGAGCTCACACTCCAGCTCAATCCAGACAGATGAGATTGAGAGCAACAGATATAACTCAACTCACTCTCCAGTTCGACCATCTCAACCAGCTGACATGCGCTAGAGGCCTCCTTCAGCTCGCACCTCACGAGCTCTTGCCCGAACTCACACATGTCTACTCCTAACACTCATTTCTTCAGACTTACATTAGCACCAACACATTCCAACCTCAATTAATCTCACATTCATATACTTAACACATACATTATCAAATCTTCATAAATATACCAGGTCGCGACCTCATCAGGTTCAGCGATAGAAACCAGATCATCTAAATCTAAAACCAAATCACCACAACTCAAAATTATTTTTAGTCATTTCACTTACCAGATCCTTGCTCAACCTTTTCCTTGCTTCCTCGCTCGCTTTTAGCTTCAATCACCAGATCTACATACCAAATTTTGGTTAAACACCTGCACATCAGAAGTTGTTCTCGACAGCTTTCTCACCAACCTAAAATTATATAAACTCATTTCTTTTCTATTAAATTTTACCAGATCTGGTTCCACACCTTCTAATAAGCTTGATCTTCCTAAAAAATGGCAGAAATCCGCCTGGAGCAGCTGCAGATCTGCTCTCCTTCCTTATCTGACTATAGCTCTCTCTCTCTCTCTCTCTCTCTCTCTCTTTCAGATTTTTCTCCTACCGACCCACTCACCATACACCTATATTTATAGGCGTGGGTTAAGCTTGATTCCACCCTTGAACTTCTTTAAAATTACGCTTTTACCAGATTCTAAAAAATTCTTCATTTTTTCCCCAATATCCTTGTCCTTTCCTCACATTTACAATTTTGTCATTCTTTATAAAATCTCTTATTTTTACTATTTTACCCCCAACTTTTAGTATTTAATTTTTCTCTCGATCATCCCGAAAACTCTATAAAAATTAAATTGTACTTCCAAACACTCTAAAAATCCTTTTTATTATTTTATAAATAAAATTTATCTCATCTCATACATGGATACAGTACAACTTGGGAGAGGGTGTTACAGTAATACATTTCCTTTCGAGGTCAAAACCACATGATCTTGATAATAATCTAATCCCATATATTCAGCACTGGTATTTTTGTCATGACCATGCATCATGGTATTGAAGCTTTTGAACAACTTTGTTGGTAGAATTCCAGTGAATTGGTTCTGAGTGATGTCAAAAATTCGTAGCTTTGCGAAGGGAAACCTTGTTTCAGAATTGCCAATGCAACCAAGAAATCTATTAGATCTTAAAATAAGAACTTGTAGTTCTGGAAGAGTTGCTAACCAAAAGGGAAATGTGCCATTGACCATGTTATTACCAACATCAAGTACTTCCAGGCCACTACAATTAGCCAAAGATGTTGGCAATGGTCCTTCGAGTTGATTGCCATTAAGGTTACTTGTCTTCAAACTGCTGCCATTTGGAAATATCCGAGGGATGCTACCATGGAAGTTGTTCATGCTCAAATCTAAGACCTTCAATTTCTCATAGTTTTTGAGACACTCGGGGATCATTCCACTGAAGCTGTTGTTCGCAAGACAAGATATTCAAGTGAGCTCATATTGCAAATTGTTGAAGGGATCTCTCCTGTCAAATTGTTGTGAGAAACTGAAAAGAATGTCATGTTAGCACCATGAGGTGGAACTACAAGTGACCCTTGAAGCAAGTTGGAGTGCAGGTCAAGAACAACTAATTTAATTAATGGGAATTGCACAACTCTTGTCAGAAAATTATGAGAGAGATTCAAATAATCCAAATCCCACCACAACCCTAATTCTTTTTGTGATATTTGGCCAGTAATCTTGTTGTCAGAGAGGTCTAAAATGGTCAAGTTCTTGAAATTTCTCAGGAAAATTGGAAATTGAATTAGATTACATGAAGAGAATTGGAAAGAAGTAAGAGTTGGCAAGCTGAAGTTGGAAATGCTATGTGATCTAAGTGACAAAACACGGTTATATGAAAAATCAACTCTTTTAAGATTTATAAGCTTTGAAAACAAATCTATGTTCACAATGCCACTCAGATTATTTGAAGAAAGATCAAGTTCAACAAGATTCACAAGTTCAAACATAGAATCAGGGATTGAATTAACCATGAAACTTATCGTTTGCTAAGTTAACATCTTGCAGTTGACTAGGTTGCTCGAAAGGAGCAATAGGACCAGTTAATTTGTTATTTTCGAGGTCTAAGAACTGCAAAAAGGGCAGAGCAAATAACCAAGATGGTATTCTGCCACTCAGTAAATTATCAGACAAGTAAAGTTCACGTAGATGCAGAAGGGCACGTACCTGAGAAGGAAAATGACCCTCAAGTTGATTTGCAGAGAGGTTCATGTAAGAAAGTTGTGTGAAGTTGAATATTGATGATGGCAACTGACCACTGAACTCATTCGAATCAAGATATAGGTCAGTCAATTTGTCAAGGTTAGATAGAGGCTGGTATGCGACCGCTAAAACATAGAGGCTGGTATGCGACCACTAAAACCATTACCTTCCAAACTTAAAAAAGTGAGTCTTGTAAGGTTAAAAAGCGCTTCTGGAATTGACACCTTGAAACCACAAGAACCAAGATCCGACAGTCTGAGGGGGGAGCTCCAGTTAGACTTTGGAAGATGACCTGTAAAAGGTCCATTATGTGATAAATTTAGTTGCTCAAGGAATGGAAAGCGCAGAATATCATTTGGGAACTTTCCTTGCAGTCTAGTGTCACTAAGCTGTAGAGATGTTAAAGAAGAAGATAGGTTAACCAAGAAGCAAGGTGAAATTGAAGACAAGTCCGCGGTGTCAAGAGCAAGAACTCTTAAATTTGTTAGGTTTTGTGAGAGCCTATCAAAACTGTGTTGGTCCAGTTCTATTGAATTGAAAGAGAGATCAAGTGACACCAGGTTAGACAGGTAGAATATTTCAGGAGCAACTGAGCCACAAAAAAAGGATGCTGAAAGGTCAAGATGTGTTAGTTTTGTGAAGTGACCAAACATGGATGAGATATCAGAACAACGAAAATCATTGTAAGACAGGTTAAGTTTACGAAGATGGTGAAGGTGGAACAGGGTGTTGTTGGGGTAGAGTGTGCCATCAAGCCCACTACAGCTAACATCGAGGCCTATAACGTACCCAGTTAATCTATCACAAGTGACACCATCCCATGAGCAGCAATCGCTACCCTCCTTCCAGTATTTTGTTTTAGGATTAGGAGTACAATAAAAAAAATGAAAATCAGTGATCGAAAAGGAGTTTTTGAAATGGAGCAAGGCAAAGCTTTGGTCAGGAGAGCAAAGTGCTGGCTTTGATGGAAAAGAAGATGATGAACAGACATCAGTATACAAGAACATGAAGACGAGCGAAATGACAAGACACTGCCATAATAACCTACAGATCCTTTCCGTCTTTGAGAGAGATAAGAGATTCTATCAAAGGTAACTATGATAATCAATTTATGTAGCTTCAAGTACTTACAAATTGGTAGGCTAGTGTAAACATGGCACTCACTAAGTCAATAAAGAAGACAACAAAGTTTTCGAAAGAACTCGGAAGGTCACAATTATTGAATGAAGGACCATTGAATGAAGGACATGGTTGTTGAAAAGAATGACCCAACTCATTTGCGATAGGGTTAATTCACACAACTGTTATTCCTTATGGAAAACGTTCTATCATGTTGCACGCCATTAATTTCCTGATTTAATGTAAATGTAACTTTTCAATATCAAGTTCATTTATAAATTTCAATTTTCAATTCAGAGTAAGAATTCTTTATCATTTTTTTTTTAACTAAACTTTTGATAATTTATTGACATATCAGTATAAAAAATAATAGATGAACAAGATTGCTGTATTTTTTCTCTTTCTTATATCACTCAAATTTAAATTTCTCTCGTAAAAAGATTAACACTATATCAACATTATAGAGAATCTTTACCCTTTTATTCACGTATAGATAAAGTCAAACTAGTGATGTTATTTGTGGACTTCTACTAGGGAAAAATTATGACTTATGAGGATAGTATTATTCAAAGATGTTTAATTTATAGTAAGTAAAATGGACATTTTATTAATTTAGCAGTAATCTCATTTACTAGAATTTTATGTTGATTTGCCTTAACTTCAATATATATTATTAAATCTATCTTCAGTAATAATATTACTGATCGAAAATGAGTTTTTGAAATGGAGAAAGGCAAAGCCTTGGTCAGGAGAGCAAAGTGCTGGCTTTGATGGAGAAGAAGATGATGAACAGATATCATTATGCAAGAACATGAAGAAGAGCGAAATGACAAGACACTGCCATAATAATCTGCACATCCTTTCTGTTTTTGAGAGAGAGAGAAGAGATTCTATCAAAGGTAGCTATGATAATCAATTTATGCAGCTTCAAGTACTTATAAATTCGTAGGCTGGTGTAAACATGGCTCTCATTAAATCAAGGGATAATCTCAATTTTTCCCTTGTAGTTTGACGAAATAGCCAATTTCCCTCCTGACATTCATTTTTTTCAAGTGATTTTTTAACTACAGGGGGGGGGGGGGGGGGGAGGGGGGTATTGGCTATTTCATTAAACTACAGGGGGAAATTGGGATTATCCCTTAAATCAATAAAGAAGACAACGAAGTCTTCAAAAGAAAATGGGAAAACATATGTTCATGATATAAAGACAACACTCAGAAGGTCACAATTATTGAATGAAGGACACGGTTGTTGGAAAGAATGAGCAAACATAGAGACTGGTGGGTGTGGTGGTGTAACACAAGTAGCTACTTTTCTAAAAGAACAAGAAAAACATAATAATTTAAAAAGAACCGTATATTAACGTTGTTTGAAAAAAGTTTCAAACATGGGAAAAAAAATCAAACAAAATTATTACATCGTACAATTAATAAAGAGTATTCTATAAAATCAAAATTTTGTAAGGTTGTTATATAGATCATGATATAATATTGATTTTATGTTGTGATAGATAGTTAAAATCCTGTTTGGTTTGAGTAGTATTATTAAAAGATAAAATAATTTCTAAAAAAAATTAAGTTATCCTTTGTACTTATATTAATATAAACCTATTTTTATCATAAATCAAATGTTACTATACATTTTAAACTCTTAATCTTTAGATCAAAATGTCGTATATATTCATGAGTTTATACATTTTAAACTCTTCTATTTAGATTAAAATATTGTATATATTCTTGAATCTTTTGAGTTAATTGGCATTAAATTATATAAACAAAGTCATTGAACTTCAATAACATAACCATAATAACCACAGAAATTTTAGTATTGCATTTTTACCATTCTTTGTATCAAGTATCAATAAAATACTTTCTTTCATAGCATCATAATTTATAAAAAAGAATCAATAAGACAACGTGACTTTGCTAACCGGATCAAACAAATAAAAAAGAAAAGGAAAATAGCTTTTGAATTTATCAAATCATATGAGTATAGACTACTCCAACATATGAGTGTACGTAGACTTCTCTAATGTTAATCAGTCAGTTAAAGTATAAACTTTTGAACTCAAATGTTTATGTGGAGCCAACTTACTCTAAAATTCTAAGTTTGGAAATGAAAAATCAAAGTCTATGCTAAAAACTTGGTTAAGATGTATGAAGTGATGATAGGAAAAATGACAAGTTAAATAGTAATTCTATGAAGCTAAACTTATAGGCAGGAACAATGGCAATGATGAAAGACAACAACTCTTGTTCTTAGTCAAGGTCCTAGAGATCTATCATTTGGAAAGAGCTAGAGAGACTATTTGCATTCAGTTGTACAAATAATATAAAGATTATCACAATGGAATAAGATTCAATTAAGGAGATTTGAACTGATGTGATTAAATTTAGTATGTATTGAGAAAATAATTATTATTTATGTATGTTTTATTTTTTTTAATTCTAAAACTATAATTTATTTTTATTTTCTGTATAGCAAGACATGTACATTTAATTAAAATGCAAAGCTATTTGTAAAAATGATCAAGAAAAAATCAACCAAGAACAGAGTAAAACGTGGCTTATCAATGGAGCTGCAAAATGTAACTTCTTTCCATTCAATCAACAAAGTTGATTACAAAACATTTATTTATGATCAAGTGATTCAAGCTACACTAGTTGTAGGATAACAACCAGCTTCTGCTTGTATCTTAACGATAGAAATCTTAGAACTTCGATTTATTGTTAGCTTTGAAATTGAATACCACCCCAAGAACAGAACTTTTAACGAACTATCATTGACCTTAATTGTGATGATTGATGAAGAGAGTCCATGAAAATTACTCCTTTATGATGACCCACTAGTCATTATAATTAGTTTGAAACAAGAGAGCCTACATAAATAGGGATAAAAGACAAACTTTTTGAATTTTATTTAAATTCACATATTAGGCTGTTTTTTTTTTCTTTTTTAAAATGATGTATTTCTAATACTTAAATTGTGCTATGTCATTTTTTTTTAATTCACAAATTTAATTGGTCATATCATTTGAGCAATAGATTTGAATAAATTTTTGATAATTTAACATTACTTTTTATATAAACATCAATTTATGTTGAATACTACTATAGAAATACAAAATACTGTCAACTACTACGACAAAGGTTAATTAATTACACATATAAGTGATTTAGATCAATTAAGTTTCAATTTCAAAATGCTGTTTTAAAATACATGCTACAAACCTGACTTAAAAAAATGTGAAAAGAAAACTAAAACACCTTTAATTTTCCTATACGAGAACAACAAATGAAATATATTACCAAACACACCCTTAGGTCAGTCATCTCAAATTCTATTCAATAGCAGTAAGTTGCACAATTAGATACCAATTAATATTACAATTGACTTGGAACTATTCATACAAGTAACTTCGATATCCCAAAAACAATTCTCAGATACGAGATTTTCAAATAACATATCATCTTATTTGTGGCTATCAAATAGATATGGTAATGATATAGATTAATGTTGTACATGATATATAGCAGTTATAAATCTGATTGAAAAATATTTGATGCCTAGCATTACTGTTATTCACATGGCAGTTACAATCAGCTACCATATGGTCCATATCATTTCAAATGTGAATTGTGGACTTAAAGAGATCTTTTTAGAGTTGCATGGAAACTTTGAGGAGCTAAAAAGGGACACAAGCGAAGAAGCTTCCCTTGTTGGCTTTATTCTTGAACCTTCTATATACCCACACAGGGCATGACACAGAAGCAATAGGAAGTTGCTGGCCTTGGCCATGCATATATACCAACAACACAGTTCACAAACAAGCCAGTGAAGCAGCTTTCGATGCTTCTAGGAAAAAAAACGCTTTTTGCGGGCAGTGTATGGTGCCATTGTGAACAAATGCGAACAAGCAGAATTTAATGCAATACTAAAAATGGTAACTTTCGAGGATTGAAATTTGAAAGCAATTCTCCACAGCGGTGTTATATGAAATCATACAAAGGAGCACCGGTGGCATACATACCTTATTGCATAAATACATAAATAAACAGATTCTTATCTGTCAGTCAAAAAATAACTTGGAAGAAAGGCCAAGAATACAAAAATAAAATAAAAAGTAGCCACAATAAAACTATACGGCCAAAACAAGCACCGCAATGTAGGATAACATGGATCCACTTCATACAATCAAACACGGGGAAACTCAAGTGTTGTTACTACTACAGGGACTGGAACTGCAGCTGAAATTATGGGAAAACCAAATCTGAACTTACAAATCATCGAGTTTCATCCTCCAAGGCACGGAAACCAGCACTCAGATCATGCAGCTTGCTGAATTTTTCCACAAGTGCTGCTTCTCCTTCAGCTGGGTCCTCAAACTTCTGAGACCTGCAATGTTGATAAATTGATATGATTAAGACTTTATCCCCATGAATTTTATCAGATATAATGTTTGTGTATTTATTTTTTCTACTGCTATAAGTTAAATTTGCTTCCACTAATCAGTAGAACAGATCTCCCATATCTTCTGACCATCCATAGCAGCTCCTCTTTGCACTGCCTGCACATTCAAATTCAATTTGCATTAAATTAAAATCCACAACCAAGGAGCTCTTGTTTATTCAGTGTGAGATTTAAAGGTTCAAATATCCATAGCAAGCCAAAATCTACTGGAGTACCAAAAGAACAGCAAACCAAGAAAGAAAAGATCCGTCCACCCAAAAAAACCAATCAATCGGGTTCACCAAGAAGACACTAGCACCGTGGAACTGTAGATGGGAGGTTAAGAACTTGGGAGGAGGATACTCTAACTGATTGGCCAAATTATAGAAGTGGATAATGTTGCGCATCATCCAAACAGACTTGTAGAAAGGGCAGAATTTGTCATAACTGTCACAGAAACCCAATTCAAGAGGAAGAAGTATCATACAGTAAGTAATTTAATGTCATAAAATCAACAAAATAATAAAACTAATAGAAGGGTAGACGCTACAAAGAATAAAATACACAATTGGAACTTGCGGAGTAAATGCATTCTGAGCAAGATAATCCTCTCTCAAAAGCTTAGCAGTCTCTAAAGTAATCTTATCAGCTTCAGCCAAAGCGTCCTTTCCTGCTACCTGCAACAATCCAAATATTAAAGAATATTCAGCGATAAAAAGATAAAATAAATTGCAGAAATTGACTGGATAGAGTTTCCTAAAACTGATAACAAGAGTAGGAGAGATCTCAATCCACTTGATTCCACTTCGACCATGGTTAAGTCCCCTAAGATTTCTCTACCAAATTCCCATCTCAGTTGTATGTCTCTTATCATCTAACTATTTTTTTGTTTCAGTAAGAAGAGCAGCACTCTGTTAAATCTAATGTACTAAAAAACGACACCCAGCTTATATAGCTCACAAGTTTTCTCTAGTATAACATGGAACTGCTGAGATAAAAAGTTAATTCCATCCAGGAAAACCAAGGGGCAAGGGTATATGCAAAAGCAACAAGGATTAAAAAACATACTTGGACAATTTCATTCAGGTCATCTTCTCTCTGCAGCACTTCTCTGGCCTTTGTTCTGATGTTAATAAAATCTGGATCAAATTACTCATAGAAAGACTCTAATGCCTGAAAACACAATAAAAAAAGGTAATGAATGTGCGAAGTGTACTCATTATTTCACACTACGAATGGAGTTACTTTGTTTCTCCACCAAAAAGAAAACTAGTATATAGTAATGGCACCAGTGCCAACAGGAGTTATGTTAGCTAAACAGAAAAGGGTCATCAATGTTGCAGAGATGCAAGAGAAATAGACTTAAGAACTTACTGTTGAATACTTGGAGTAGGAAATAAGCCAGTTTGCAGAAGGAAAATGCTTTCTCTGGGCAAGCTTCTTGTCCAGACCCCAAAAAACCTGCAAAAGAGAATTTCAACTTCTGTAGTATCAGAAACTAAGCTTTTTTAGCAGAAAAATATATAACATTAATAAAGGCCCGTATGATAGTGAAAAGTGCAATGACACCTAAGTTGGATCTGTTCTTTGATTGCATCTTGTTGGAAACATTTATAAAGTACTGATTATAAAGATGTGTCTACTAGAATAAAAAGTAGCTCTAACACAAGCAGGCTATGTATGAAATTTGGAGTGGTTAATATGAGACATAATAAATCAGCTACTACTACCTGTCGTATCTGACGCAAAATGATTTCATTTTAATATAAAAATACTCATCTACATAACTTTGTCTAACCTGGACAATACTGAGGGTTGCAGATTATTATAACTACAATTGATGTTTAAATTGTTAATAATTTAAAGACAGGGCTGAGTATGATAACAATGATAATTTATTATGATCTATGGTTTCACAAATATTGTAACCTTCTAAGGAATAGAGATACCCAATATTTTGCTAGCTCCATCACCTAACAGACACAAGCTTTTACATAATTTTTTAAATTCAAACATCTCCTGAAATTCTACAACCTTCATTTTCCCCTATAAACCTTCAAAAAGAGAACAATAATATAAATAGCACAAACCTGAACTGAATTGACCACAGAAAGAAAACCATTCAAATGATGATAACTATTCACCACCTTGACAAACAGAAACACAAGTTCTAATTTTCACTAGAGAATTCAAGTCATTACAGCAAGGTGATTCAACACCATTGCCAATTCAGTAATCAGAAATCAGGACCAATGATCTGTGCTTGTACTCTTTTAGCAGCTTCTCCTTGCCCTACATCCCATAACACTAAGCAGGCAGACAATTCAGTACAGAACATTACTGAAGTATAGCGGATAAATCACATAACTTGAGGAGCTGCAAACATCATAACCAATTACCGAAGAACGTAAATGCTAATTGTACTATCATCAACCACTGAGTTGTATCACTGGCTAAAGCATATACACCACCATGGAATCAATACAACCAATTTCTTGCCCGTATACAATTAAAAATTAATATCCAAATACCAATAACGGTTCCACATACATAAAGAATATATATTGACAAAACCAAACTAGGCTACTTAAATTCTTAACTACTTGTAAGCAATACTTCTGCTCAATGAGAAACTTACCAGAAATAATACAGCATAATCAGAAATACACATCTTTCAAAGAAAAACTTCGCCAAAAAGGCAGCCAGTGAATTTACTCTGTACACCAATTACCTGTCTTGCAATTAGCCGGGTGCCAGCAGCAAGCTTAGATGCAACAGGCCTTGGCTTACGTATAGGCCAAGTCTGCAGATAATTGAAGCATATATTAAGAAATTAAAATTATGCAGTTTAATAATACAAGTCAATGGGCTTGCAGTGTTAAACTTAAGAACAAAGAAACATACTTGAAGCATAGTAAAACTCTTTTTGACACCTTGAAACTCGAGCTCCAACACAGTATCCTGCAAATATACAAACTGTCATTGCTCACCTATCCCTTAAATTAATAATAACTTTATTTATCTGGTCATATGGTAAACAATCGGACTTATTGTGTGGAAACGGAAATCAAGAGTTTTAAGATGATCTGGTAATGACTATATTTGAGTAATTTAAATTAAAAATAAATAATAAAAATAATTAACTTTTAGGGACTTAGGAGGGGAAGGTACACAATTTACGGAATAAATCCAAATTTTGAACCTCTAGGGACAGCCATTGCAGAAGAATTCACAAGAATCCCTATGTTTCTCATTACGAACAATTGGAAGGGCTTAAGATCAGGAGAATCTGTCTTGCTGTATACTGATATAGACTGTTCTTTAAAGTCCATCCCCACTTCTTTTCTACCTGCTGTTTCACTTTAAAGACAAGCCCTAGAGGTCTTTCATTTCCTATGCATTTGTGTAAAGTTTGTGTACTTTGTGCGAAACTTCATTTTCCTTCTTTGTAATGCAGACATAATTCTTATAAAAGAAGAAAACAAGCTACCACTACAGAAAACAAGTCAAACTGTCAAACCTTGAGTGAATATTGAGCAGGAGGTGCAATGTAAGTGACTTTTCCCATGGAATCAAGAGGAAGTGCGACATGGTGCTGAATTAGACTGTTTTCAAAGACAATCTGCATCCAAATATATCCACCAAATATTTAAATAAATATCAAAATGAAAACAATAATAATAAAGATTCAAGAAGCATTGAGTTCTATAAGGCATAAAGGATCGGCTCAATATAAAGTCCAATGCCAATAAACTTACCGCATACAAGTCCACACCAGTTAGAAGATCTCCCTCACCTGAAATCAGTAAATCAAATACAATTTGAACAATATTAAACAATACAAATTAAATCTAGAGTAAATCATTGCATAAAGTAGCTATAAGGGAATTTTTTTAATTACCTATCTTTTTAGGTTGAAAATCGCACAATATATATTTGTCAAGGGTTGGAACAGAGACACCATGAGGGATACACACATCACCAGATCTTTTCGCAATAGTTTTCTAGTGTCTGTTATAATTATATCATAAATCAAAAACAACTAAGCATAATTCTCACTTCCAATCCGCAGTACAAACACTTAAACGGCCAAGTTAAAAACGTGTAGACAAACCCGGATCCCATCAAAAATATTTCCCAAAATTCCAGGTCAACAAGTATAAGCTAAAGTCATTCAACAGGGTCATTCACCATCAATCCAGCAGTTTCTTCATAAACTGCAATAAAAATCAATCACAAAATTTCTCATCAGTGTAAAGAGTACCCATTTATTACATACATTAACATCTACTTCCACTCAACGAAATCGAAACAGAAGAGAATAATCTCTACAATAGACCTTAAATAGTTGCAGAATCCCCTTCAAGCCTAATGATTTCACAAATTAAATTGTCATGTCCAACTTGGACCAACTCATACATTGCAGCTCCCGCCATGCCATCTGCCACCACCACTGGTCCAGATACCTGTATTCAATCTGTCTCATTAAATACTCTTATAACTTCCTTCTTCATTGATCCAAAACTAGTTTGCAAACAATTAAATCAACAAACTACACTTTGCGATCAGATCATCGGATCAATGACAAATTCGCATGTGCGATATTATCATAACACTTGCAAATTGAAGAGCCGGTTCATTTTTTTATTAAAAAAAATTAATTACAAATTCAAACAACTCCTAATGAAATTCAAATTCTACACTGTCAAGGCATGCAACTGTTGTATGTAGTTGTTCAATGCTTCTAGGTGTTGTTTTGTCAACGTTTTATACAAGCTCAGTAAATAGTTTCTTGTCAATGAATTGAACTTAGGTCGAATAAGATCGGACTCTCTGTCTCTACACTTGTGTCAACCTAGCTATTGGAGAAGCCACAATTTTCATTTGTAATGTGTGTGCTAAGCATGATTACAGATTGCGAATGCTGTGCTTTAGAATTTCTGGGTTTAATTTATTGAGTATACGGAGATTGTTATTCATGACACCCTTGTTGTTTTTCATGGGGAAAGGGCCGGGATATGATTTTGTCCCAGAAAAGAAAGTAACAAGCACTTTTTCTGAATTTATTTTTTGTTGTTTGGGCTAGCGTTGATGCAAAATTTGCTATTTGAAACTTCCTAATTTAAGTATTAAGATGGTTTGGTCAACGGCAAAAAACTTCTGTCCCTGGAATTGTTAATCTTTGTTCATCATTTATTGTCCATGGGATTTTGAACAGAGCTCTGCTGCTAGTGCAACTGCTATTGGTGGTCCTTCTCCTTGGTGTAGGTGTGGTCCTTCTCCTTTTCGGTTAAACAAATGATAGCATATTAAACATTTCAGAATTTTCCATGCTAGATGTTCCAATGCGGCTTTGCTGCTAATGCTACTACCAGTGGTCTTTCTTCTGAATTTCTGTCCACTACTGTCTGCCATTGCATTCAATGTTATTATTCTAAGGGATGGGACTGGCCTGTAAAACATTAGTAAGATGACACAGGTGTTCCAGTTCTTTTCACTTATGAGAAGTGAAATATCATTATGATGTTTTAGTCTTGAAGAACTTGCATGTATCACAATGAGAATAGACTAACCTTGCTTAAGCTACAATAGTGAATGACCGCATACTTTCTGATTCTTGTACTTATAACACTTCCAGCTGACTTTAGACCTTGTAGTAGAGTCCACATACCCTTTTGCTGAAACTTTGGGTTTTACTATACCGATTACTTACATAATCCTCCTCTGTTCTTGTCTTGATTGAAATAATTAATTTTTTCTGAGCTGCAGCTGATACCTTATTGTTGTATTTAGCGTAAGGCTAAGGTGGGTCTGTGAAGTTTTAGATCCAAACCTGGTTGATCAAAGTAAATATAGAAATAGATAAATAAACAATGGAATGCTTATCAAAGATATCAAAAATTAAAGGAAATCGGTGTAAATGTTACTGAAGAATAGTATTCACAACCACATTCAGAATATATGAAGAATGAAATACCAGACAAATGGATACTGGATACTTTGTCTTCTCCTTATGGAGCCTATTTCATGGGGGCATTGTTGCATGACAATGTAGTCGTAAGTTCACTGCATCCAGCACAGTGACTGTAATACGCGATGGCATTTGTAATTTGTTGTTTCTGTGCAACAGAGGCAGTTTTAGTAGATTTATATAATTATTGAAGCCAAAACTTTAGCAACAGAAATGGTTGACAAATGTTTCATTGAGTACAACTCGCTTTTATGAGTTATTTTTGTTTCCATTTTATTGTAGGTGGCAGCACAGAAGTAACAACCGATCCTAGTGAGACAGTGATAAATGATAATGACAAACCAGTTGGTGAAGAAAAGGCTGCTTCATACAATGATCATCTCACTCCTGCAGAGCGCCGATACATAGAGCAGAGACAGCAACTTGATATTAATAGGTTGGCCAAGGAAGCTAATAATTCTCACCGCGATAGGATCCAAGATTTCAACCAGTATTTGGCAAACATGAGTGAGCACTACGACATTCCTAAAGTCGGCCCTGGTTTATTTGGACAAGACTGGCCAAAGGTTCAACACCTGTTACTGAAATTTCTGCTTCTTACAAGTGTAGTAGGTACTGTGTTGCATACTGTTCTCTGGCCTGTTTGTTGGTGTACCTACAGATAATGCAACTTGTTTGGTCTTTATATCTCAGAATTTAATGAAAATATTCTGTCCTCTGTTTGACATTTGCTTGAGCTTGAATGCTATCACATATTGATGTTGGCTTTGTCATCAATCCTGTTGAACTCAAATGTCTTTAAAGTTGAAAATGGATAGGGTGATTATCCCTTATTTTAATTTGTAGATATTTAGAGTTGAGTCAGTGTAGCTGTTTATCCTTGGGTTTTGAACTTACTAGTAGTATACTAAGGGAAAAGCTAATGGCAAGGGAATTTTGGTTAATAATCTAAAACTGGGGAGTTTTCTGACATTAGCTTGAAAAAATAGGAATTTTTAACAAATCGCTTATCTCGCACTAAACTTTTTACGTAATCACAATTCTCAAAGAAAAAAATATGCATATTGATCATGGAAGCAAATATAATAGGGGTTAATTTTACATAATCTTTTTTCTTTTTAATGGCAGGGAAGTTCTAATTGGATTATATCCAAAAGAAGGATGGAAACAAGCAGTGTCAATTTTGGTAGAGATCTGATTATTGAAATTCTATCAAGGTTGCTTGCTAAATCTCTTATGCGATTCAAATGCATTTGTAAATATTGGCTTGCTTTAATTAAAACCCCTTATTTCATTTCTAAGCAGTTTAAAGACTATAATGACAATAGTACTCATCTTTTTTCTTACAGACATAATGGTGGATATTTAAATTTATTCATAGGGAAAACACTTATAGAGTTATCATGGATATATCTTGATCATCATTTGTTCAACATCGAACAAATTGAAGGTCCTTTATGTTTATTTCAAAATAATTAATCCGTAATTTTGTGGAATCTTGCAATAAGAGAACTTAGAAACTTTGAAATTGTTTACCAAGTTTGTCTCAATTTGCTTCATATCACTGTAATGTTGGGTAAGGATTGGATATTGATTGCATAAGTTGGGTTTGATATGTAGCATTTAAGATTATGAAAGATTCAAACCTAAATACTTAGATGTTTGGTTGTCTAACCTAAGATTTGATTTTTGGACACAAATTGAGATTGTTAAACTACGAGATTATTTTTTTGCTTAAAGGGCAAGATGGTACATACTTGAGTGGAGTTTGTTATTAGATAGCATCTTGAGATAGTAAAATGCAAAAAATATGTGACATCTCATTTAACTTATCCGGCGAGGAATTAGAAAAGAAACAAGTGCCATTCAATGATCATAATTCAGATAAGTTTGGTCTTGGATTATATAATAACTCTCTCTCATTAGTGCACTCGGATTGTGGAAACTCGTGTACTTGTTTTGAGTTATGGGTGATGAACGGGAGGTATTGGACCAAACAACTAACAATTGGATCTCTTCGAGGAGTAACTGACCTACTTGGATTTTTGAAGAATGGTGAATTTTTACTACAATCTAGACTTTTTAATCTACTCTTACGCAATCCCAAAACCCAGAAAATTAAGGATTTCGATTCTCTGACTTGTGCAGCTGTGTTTCATAGGTACAAGGAGAGTGTATTAACAATCAAGCTGGATGATTATGGCTTTGATATTGCATGTTATATTTTGGGTGTATTTTAAAAACATGATGTAAGTATGTGTAAGTGTCTTGAGAAGCCATTCATCTTTAAATTTTTGTATCTATACTAACTTTGGTTTCATTATAATTTTTAGAAACAATGAAAATTATTAACAAAAATTAAGACAACAAAATTATTCTTCAAATTCTAGTCAACAAACGGTTTTTTTTTTTCCTTGTATTTGTAATTATAAAAAAAAAAACAAGTATTTGATGTCAATTAGCCACAATGTTTTAATATACAAGTATAATGATAAAAAACAATTTTGTTCTAATTATAATTGAGTTGAAATGTTAGTCACAATTAAAACAATTTCAAATATATTGCAAAAGGCATCATAGAAGGCTTTTGTTCAAGGTCAGGACTAGTCAGTAGTATATGAATTTTTTTTTAGTAAAAACTAATCACTAGAATGGAAAACAAAAACATAAATTAAAGAAATAACAACAAATCAAGAAATTAGATATATCATTAACATGTTCGGTATTTATTTTGATAGAGGATATTATCAAAATCATCTTAATTTTTTTCTAAAAAAAAAACCCTTTTATTTTTTCAGATAATATTGTATTACTTCATTTTTAAACTTTCCTACATTTCACCCCTTTCGTAAACTTTTCTATTAGTATACCACTAGAATCAAGGGTAAATAGGTAAATTGATTTAAAAATATCTATCTACAACTAAAAATTATATAATATATTAAAGCTATTATAAATTATAATTTAAAGAATGACATCTTCTCTCTCTTAGCTCATCTCAATCTCAAATCTAGGGGTATCTAGCGGATTGGATCCATTAGATTTTGCATAATGCAATTATGATGCGATCTAATTCAATACAAGAAATTACAATCTAAATTGATCCAATCCTAGAGTAATATCCGATCCTATATTTCTTAATCTAATTGAATCCGATTATATAAAATTATGTTTAATGTAGAAAAGCTAAAACATCCATAAAATTAACAAAGACAAATTATCATAATAGAATTAACAATATATATATATATACATATATATATTAATACAAGATAATCAAATAGTAATTGACACTAATTTTTAAATAAAATGGTCTGATACTATTCAATACTCTACTTAAGGAGTAGAGTAAATTTGATACTTACACAGTCTAAATAATTATTACTTTAGTTTAAATTTTTTCAATGTCTACTATGTTTCCTATTTTATATCCCTCCCAAACCTTATTGTTTTGATATTTCATTATTTTATTTTATATTGTCAATCTCTTTGTTTCTTTACTTTCCTTTGCTTCTTCTTGTGTTTTTATCTGTTTCAAATCTCTCTCCATTTTTCTTTTTTTTTTTCCTTCAGTTAAACAAAAACGGATAATGATACATGTATTTTCAACTCTTTCCTTTTATAATCATTTATACAATGATAATGAGTACCTAAAGATTACTTAACAAAACATTTTAAACTAATGTTCTTCTCTAAAAATGAATGTCCTATCCTTCTATAATTTAAAAGTACAAAGTGTTTTTAGAGGATACATAGAGAGGTTCTATCAATCTCTTGTTTAACATTAACTATTAAGCAATAGCGAAATTCAAAACCTTAAACTCATAGTGATTTAAACAATAACATCGAGCTAAATACGTATTCTAAATTATCAATTGCATCAGAAAAGAAATAAATAAAAAGAGGGGTGACAGCAAAGATACAAGCTATCAACAAAGCGAAATATTGAAAATCTTTAACATGTTAAAGACAAAACTTAGAATAGAGTAATGAAAAATAATGTCACTAAACTAGATGAAAGCAACTACACTTGTTGATTTCTTCTTTGATGATTTCTATTGATCTTTCTCACCTTTCTGCACCTATCTCTATTAAAAATCGTCACAAACCAATGTGGTTTTCCTATTGAGAACACCATATATCCCATGGACAAGCCAATCACTAGTCCACTTTCATAACCCATCATGATGATTTTTCGATCAAAAGTGCTCCAAGTACCTTCTTCTCCTTTGAATGTTGAATGCACTGGTCGTGGTGCTTCATCATTGATGCATTTTTTTGACAATGGTGGTCCACACAACTTGAAATTCCCAATATATGAATTGTTTTCGAAAGTACTGAATTGGTTTCCTCTAGGTAGAGGTCCTACAAGCTGGTTGTACGAAACATTTAACACTGAAAGAAATGTCAAACTTGTTAACTGCATTGGAATCTCTCTGGCAAGCTTGTTTGAAGAGAGGTCTAGTGATTCAAGCTCTATCAGATTTCTCAATGATGATGGAATTTGACCCGTCAAGCGGTTGTGAGAAAGGTTAAAAACTTTGAGTGACTTGAGCTTCCCAACTACTTCTGGAATTTTTCCCTGAAACTGGTTGTTTGATAAATCAAAAGTAGTTAAGATTTTCAAGATTTGTTCAAATCGTGCATCTTTCCTTTCCATGTCAAAACCACTAAATCTTGATAATACATTGATCTCATGTAGTAAGCACTAATATTTTTGTCATCACTATGCATCATGGCTTTGAAGCTTTTGAACAACTTCGTTGGTAGAATTCTAGTGAATTGGTTGTGAGAGATGTCAAGGATTCATAGCTTTGCGAAGGGAAACCTTGTTTTAGAATTGCCAATGCAACCAAGAAATCTATTAGATCTTAATATAAGAATTTGCAGTTCTGGAAGAGTTGCTAACCATAAGGGAAACGTGTCATTGACCATGTTATTACCAACATCAAGTACTTCTAGGCCACTACAATTAGCCAAAGATATTGGTAATGGTCCTTCGAGTTGATTGCCATTAAGGTTAATTGTCTTCAAACTGCTTCCATTTGGAAATAATTGAGGGATGCTACTGTGGAAGTTGTTCATGCTCAAATCCAAGACCTTCAACTCCTTATAGTTTCTAAGACACTTGGGGATCATTCCACTGAAGTTGTTGTTTGCCAAGACAAGATATTCAAGTGAGCTCATGTTGCAAATCGTTGAAGGGATCTCTCTTGTCAAATTGTTGTGAGTAACTGAAAAGAATGTCACGTTAGCACCATGAGGTGGAACTGCAAGTGGCCCTTGGAGCAAGTTGGAGTGCAGGTCAAGAATAAATAATTTCATTAATGGGATTTGCACAACTCTTGTCAGAGAATTATGGGAGAGATTTGGATAATACAAATCCTGCCACAATCCTAATTCTTCTTGAGATACTTGGCCAGTAATCTTGTTGTTAGAGAGGTCTAAAGTAGTCAAGTTCTTGAAATTTCTCAAGGAAATTGGAAATTCAATTAGATTACATGAGGAGAATTGGAAAGAAGTAAGATTTGGCAAGCTGAAGTTGGAAATGCTGTGTGATTTAAGTGACAAATCATGGTTATATGAAAAATCAACACTAACAAGATTTATAAGCTTTGAAAACAAATCTATGTTCACAATGCCACTCAAATTATTTGAAGAAAGATCAAGTTGAACAAGATTCACAAGTTCAAACATGGAATCAGGGATTGAACCATGAATCTTATTGTTTGCTAAGTTATCATTCTGCATTGGACCAGGTTGCTCGAAAGGATCAATAGGACCAGTTAATTTGTTGTTTTTGAGATGTAAGTGCTGCAAAGAGGGTAGAGCCAATAACCAAGATGGTATTCTGCCACTCAGTAAGTTATAAGACAAGTCAAGTCTAATTAGATGCGGAAGGCCATGTACCTGAGACGGAAAATGACCCTCGAGTTGATTTGAACAGAGGCCCATGTATGAAAGTTGTGTGAGGTTGAATATTGATGATGGCAACTGACCACTGAACTCATTTGAAGAAAGATATAGGTCAGTCAATTTGTCAAGGTTAGATATTGAGGCTGGGATTCGACCACTAAAACCATTATATGCCAAATCTAATGAAGTGAGTCTTGCAAGGTTAAAAAGTGCTTCTGGAAATGACCCTTTGAAACCACAAGAACCAAGATTCAACACATTCAACGATACAAGATCGCTAATTGCATCAGGCAAGTACATCGGATCATCCATCACATTGCCATAGAAATTCAAAAGTCTGAGGGGAGAGCTCCAGTTGGACTTTGGAAGAGGACCTATAAAAGGTCCATTTCCTGATAAATCTAGTTGCTCAAGGAATGGAAAGCGCAAAACATCATTTGGGAACTTTCCTTGCAGTCCAGTGTTACTAAGATGTAGAGATATTAAAGAAGAAGACAGGTTACCCAAGGAGCAAGGTGCAATTGAAGACAAGTTCACTCTTTTAAGAGCAAGAACTCTTAAATTTGTTAGGTTTTGTGAGAGCCTATCAAAACTGTGTTGGTCCAGTTTTATTGAACTGCCAGAGAGATCAAGTGACACCAGGTTAGATAGGTAGGAGATTTCAGGAGGAACTGAGCCATTAAAAAAGGATGATGCAAGGTCAAGATGTGTTAGTTTTGTGAAATGACCAAACATGGATGAGATCTCAGAAAAATTAAAATCATTGTAAGATAGGTTAAGTTTACGGAGATGGTGAAGGTGGAAGAGGGTGTTGTTGGGGTAAAGCGTGCCAACAAGCGAACTACAGCTAACATCGAGGCCTATAACATGCCCAGTTAATCTGTCACAAGTGACGCCATCCCATGAGCAGCAATCACTGCCCTCCTTCCAGTATTCTGTTTTAGGATTATGAGTACAATCAAACAAATCAAAATCAGTGATCGAAAAGGAGTTTTTGAAATGGAGCAAGGCAAAGCTTTGGTCAGGAGAGCAAAGTGCTGGATTTGATGGAGAAGAAGATGATGAACAGATATCATTATGCAAGAACATGAAGAAGAGCGAAATGACAAGACACTGACATAATAATCTGCACATCCTTTCTGTTTTTGAGAGAGAGAGAAGAGATTCTATGAAAGGTAGCTATGATAATCAATTTATGCAGCTTCAAGTACTTGTAAATTGGCAGGCTAGTGTAAACATGGCTCTCATTAAGTCAATAAAGAAGACAACGAAGTCTTCAAAAGAAAATGGGAAAACATATGTTCATGATATAAAGACAGCCGGTCACAATTATTGAATGAAAGACACGGTTGTTGGAAAGAATGAGCATTGTGAGACTGGTGGGTGGTGAGTGGTGGCCCCATAACATAAGTAGCTACTTTTCTGAAAAGACAAGAAAACATAATAATAATAAAAAAAGTAATCTTAAAGAAAAAGTAACAACTTTCTTTTTCAAAAGAAGTAAATGTGTATCACACCATTCGACATTGCTAATTCACAATTGTTACACCATGCCATATAGAAAGTGTTTCAATGTGTACATAGCATGGTAATTCAATGTGTATAGTGCAATATGAAAATAAAGCACAACATATTCGTGATCCTCAAAGTAGCTTTTAATTATTGCACTTGCAATATGTTTTCTTTACTGTCAATAGAAGCGGCTGTTAATACTGTAGAGTACTCAACAACTACAATTTCTCTTTATTTCGCTTAGTGAAAATGAAAGCATTTGGCACTCATTTACCTTCCTCTTTTGACATTGTTATTGAATAAATTGAGTTTTATGAGCATTTAAAAGTGAAAACTTCACAGTTTACCTTCAATAAATTAGAGACAAAAGCCAATTTCAACTTTTCTCTATCTCTTTCTCTCTCATTTTCTCTCCAATTCTTCATCACTCATTCATCTATCTATAGAAGCCATTATGTCATCTTACATCTTCTCTCATTATTCAGAAGTTATCAAACAATTATAATCTGACGTTTGGATTAGCTCAATCACACGCCAGGCTCATGCATCACTAGTTAGTCACTACAAGTCTGCAATGTTTATATATATAGCTCAGATTCTCCAAGTCCTGAAAAAATATCAAAGAACCATACAAGCTTCGAAAAAAAAAATGCTGTTTTCAAGTAAACACATCCTTTCACTTATTTCAGTTCTTTTTTTGTCAGCTTCATTGACAACTTCAGTTTCAGTTCAAGAAAATTTCACAGAATGCCTCCTTGTTAATTCCAAGCTTTTCACTCCACAAACTACCATATATTCCAACAATACTTCTTCATTTACCACAATCCTGGAATCAACTGCACAAAACCTGAGGTACTTGGAACCTTCTGCTCCAAAACCGGAGTTTATTTTCACACCTTTGACCGACTCCCATGTCCAGGCAGCTGTTATTTGTGCCAGGAAGCTTGGAATCCATCTCAGGATTCGAAGTGGAGGCCATGACTATGAGGGTGTATCTTATGTGTCCGAAATAGAATCACCTTTTGTTATCTTAGACCTTGCCAAGCTTCGGTCCATCAGTGTTAATATTAAAGATGCAAGTGCTTGGGTTCAGGCTGGTGCCACAGTTGGGGAAGTTTACTACAGAATCGCAGAGATAAGCAAAGTTCATGGATTCCCTGCTGGTCTTCACACAACTCTAGGCATTGGTGGGCACATAACAGGAGGTGCTTATGGTTCAATGATGAGAAAATTTGGCCTTGGAGCTGATAATGTCATTGATGCCAGGATTGTTGATGCTAATGGCAGGATTCTTGATCGACAAGCCATGGGAGACGATCTGTTTTGGGCGATAAGAGGAGGCGCGGGAGGAAGCTTTGGGATCATCCTTTCCTGGAAGATTAAACTGGTTCGCGTTCCAGCAACCGTGACTGTTTTTACAGTTACCAGGACCCTGGAACAAGGTGCCACGAAGCTCTTGTATAGATGGCAACAAGTTGCGGACAAGCTTGATGAGAATCTCTTCATTAGAGTTATGATACAACCTGTAAATGCAAACAAAATCGGGACAAGAACTATAGCAACTTCCTACAATGCCTTGTTTCTTGGTAGTGCTAATAGACTTCTCCAAGTAACCAAAAACAGCTTCCCTGAATTGAATTTGACCCGGAAAGACTGTATTGAAACGAGCTGGATCAAATCTGTGCTTTACATTGCCGGATTCCCAAGCAACGCTACTCCTGAAGTTCTACTACAAGCAAAACCTCTTTTGGGAAAAGTATATTTCAAAGCTAAATCAGATTTTGTTGAACAACCTATTCCTCAAACCGCTCTCGAAGGGATATGGAAAAGATTCTTACAAGAAGACAACCCTTTAACAATATGGAACCCTTATGGTGGGATGATGAGCAAGATTTCGGAATCCGCAATTCCCTTCCCTCATAGGAAGGGGACATTGTTCAAAATTCAATACTTGACTGCTTGGTTTGATGGAGATAAGAGTCAACAAAAGCACATGAAGTGGATGAGGATGTTGTACAAGTACATGGCTCCCTATGTTTCAAAATCCCCCAGACGTGCATATGTTAACTACAGGGATCTTGATTTGGGCATGAACAAGAAAAATCACACAAGCATCAATCGGGCAAAGAGTTGGGGTACCAAGTATTTCAAGGACAATTTTGCAAGATTGGTGAATGTGAAGACCAAAGTTGATCCAAGTAATTTCTTTAGGCATGAACAGAGTATTCCACCACTTCCAGTTAAAAGCTAGAGATGGGTGGATTGGGTGGACAAGTTTTCTTATTTAATTTGTATTACATACTTGTTTGGTAATTTATATCGAATAAAAATATTATTAACATATAATTATTTTGTTGAAAAAGACATTCTTTGTTTATTGATAGTTAATGTATATTTTCGTTTATTTTTTAGATAATTTAGTTTTGATCTAAGTGCTATCTATTTGATCAAGCTTATGAGACTGATTTATCTCAATTTATTGTGTGTGGCTAAGGAAGATAGTCCGTAACCTAAGTGCTATGTTATTTGCGTGTTCAAGATGTCAGGATGTCCTTAATTTATGTATTCGGGACGTCCTTTGTTTTTTCGAGTTATCATATATGTGTTTGGGATATCCCAAACAAAAATCATATGTTCCAAACAAAAGAGTATCATATGTCCCGAACACATTGTCATATATCCCAAACAACCTTGAATAAATACCACATATCCCGAACACATGATAATATATCCAAAACACATGACTACTTATCCCAAACAAAAGCATCGTGTTCTGAACAGATATGAATTTGAGACTAAGAAGAAATTCTTTCCGAAGTGATGAAGTTGCTGCATATATCTACTAACCATTCACTTGTCCAACATACACATTACACGGCACCATCCTCCAATTATATTTGTGTACATATGTTTAATTCAGCAAACCAACAAAAGGCAACTATAATCATCAATTTTATGCTGCTTTGAGTACTGAAACAATTTCTGTGAACAGCACTCACGACTTTTTTAATAACTTTTTTAAAAGGAGAAAACATGATGGTGGCCCAGCAACCAAATTTTAACGAGAAAAGTTGACAACTTTCTGTTCATACAAGAAATAAATGTGTCACATACCATTTTCGATAGTGCTAATTCACACAACTGTTATTCTTTACGGAAAACGTTCCATCATGTTGCACGCCATTAATTTTCAGATTTAATGTAAATGTAACTTTTGAATATCAAACTCATTTATAAATTTCCATTTCTATTCACATATGGATGAAATATTCAAACTACTGATCTCATCTGTGGACTATTAGTGGGACAAAATTATGACTTATGAGGGTGGTATAACTCAAAGATGTTTAATTTACAGTTAGTAAAATGGACATTCTATTAATTTAGCTATAGTCTCATTTACTAGAATTTTAAGTTGACTTGCCTTAACTTCAACTTATAATTTATTAGCATTCATGAGCTCCAATTTGTAGAAAACGAAGTATAAAAGATAATTATACTTAATACTGCAAAACCAACTATTAATCAATTAAATATAAACATAATTACCAATAATATGTGATACAAATGATAAAAGTGATATTTAATTATCCATTAAAGCAAAAGCCATAAATCGTAATGAACAAACTCATGTCTTCTCCCAAAAAAAAAAAAAAAAACAAGCTTTTGGGAATTAATAAAATTATTTTACGATTATTTCATTAAATAGAATTTCATTGTTGACCTAATACATAGAAAATTACAGGAACATTGAAGAAAGAGCAAATTACAAAATAGTTACCTAAGATTTGGCTTTTGACAAGCAGAACCAACTTTACATTTTACTAACAAATAAACCCCATGACATTAGAGTGGATTAGAGGAACATTGAAGAAAGAGCAAATTACAAAATAGTTACCTAAGGTTTGGGTTTTGACAAGCGAAACCAACTGTATATATATATATTTTTTTGAAAGAAAACCAACTGTATATTTTACTAGCAAATAAACCCATGACATTAGAGTGGATCATAGTTGACTATCAAAACTAACTAGATCGAAGGGTAGTTTAGTCATTTGATTTATAAATAAAATAATGAAAATTGAAAAAAAAAAAAAAATAGATAGATCTCCACTGTTTATCAAGATTGATGAATTATGTAAATTAATTTATATTAAAAAATTTAAAATTAAAAAATGAAACTTCTTTTCTAAAAAAATAAATGGACTGATTTTGATCATCCATCAAGATTTATGGACGATAAATCTAATTTAGAAAAGATATTGGATCTCTACTGTTCCATGAAGATTCCAATAGATTTTAAAACTCGCTATTCGCTACCGACCAACGAGACATCGAGTAATGAGTTCTCGATTACTCGGTAAGTATTCAGTGAGTACTTGGTTTAACTATCGATCAATAGTTAAACTTAGTCAAACCTATAAAAATATATATATATATAAAATTCCCATATGATCAAAATGCAATATGATCATAATATTCAAAGTTCCATCATGTATGGGAATAAATATATCTCAATGATATATAATAATTAATAGCAACAATGCATGTACTGCTTAATTTCAGTAGCTTCAACAAGTTCAAAGCCTATTAAATTTAACAAAACTAAAATCATATACATATTTTATAGTCCCTTTTCATAATTAGATTAATTTTTTCTCCTACATTAATAGCAGAGTAAATCTAATTATATTTACCATCACCAATTAGTTAAATTTATCACTAATTTCATTTTCTTACTTTTATTAGTTTCAAAGACAACAAATTGATTGTCTACTATCCTATCCTCATCTGATATCTTCATTTTTTTTTTCAAACTATTTGAAATTTTTCACGTGATTTTAGTTAGTATACATAGAAACTCCAACAAAAAAGTGTAATTATAAGAAACATGATCGATATTCTTTTTTTTTTTTTTTCAGTTTTAATTTTTAAAATCCATCATTCATTTGACCCATTAAATTGTAATCAAGTGGATCTAACTCAATCCTACATAATAAGAATAATCCTTTTTGAAAAAATATTTCCAAGACAAAAGCAAATTTCAAATCTTTGACAAAAGTTGGGATTTTCTTTACCCAACCAAAATCCAGCGCAAGTTTGATACAAGAGGTCCAAATCCAATTGTCCAACACTGATTAAAACACAAAGAAAGTGTGACCCTCAAAATGTCTAAATCATAACAAATCCTCTCCAATAACTGCAGCTTGCACAAATAGGGGCTGGCGGTAACCCTTTTGCAAGGGTGTTTTTATTTTTATTTCCGTTTTCATTTTCTTACTCTTTATATAAATATCAATTTTATATGTTGAATGCTACTAGAAATACAAAATATTGTCAAGTACTTCGCCAAAGGTTAATTAATTATACATATAAGTGATTTAGATCAATTAAGTTTCAATTTCAAAATGTTGTTTTAAATACATGCCACTGAAATAGATTTCAAAATTCAAAAACAAAACTAAAACCACTTTTAATTTCCCTGTTCAAAAAGTAACAAATTAAATACATTACCAAAAACACCCTTATATGAAACCATTCATATAAGTAACATTGATATCTCAAAAAACAATTCTCTTATACTAAATTTTCAAATAACATATCATCTTATTTGTAGTTATCAAATAGATAAGGTAATGATATAGATTCATGTCGCATATGATAAATAGCAATTTTAAATCTGATTCCAAAGGATCTAACACCTACCATTACTGTTATTCACATGGCGGTTACAATCAGCTACCATATCATTTCAAATGTGTAATGTGGACTTAAAAAGAGAGCTTTTGAGAGTTGCATGGAAACTTTGAGGAGCTGAAAAGGGATACAAGCGAAGAAGCTTCCTTTGTTGGCTTTATTCATGAACCTTCTATATACCCAGATCAACCATAGGAAGTTTGCTTGCCTTGGCGTTGGCCATGCATATATACAAACACATAGTTCACAAACAAGCCAATGAAGCAGCTTTCAATGCTTCTAGGAAAAAATCACATTTTGAGACGCACTTCTCAAATACATCTCCAATTATGCATCGAGACTTGACGTTTTGCGGGCACTAGATAGTGCCATTGTGAATGAATGTGAACAAGCAGAATTTAATGCAATACAAAAAATGGTAACTTTGCAAGATAAAAATTTGAATGCAGTTCTCCGTAATAGTGTATATGAAATCATATAGAGGGACACGGCTGGCATACATACCTTATTACATAAATACATAAATAAATGGATTCTTATCTTTCAGTCAAAAAATTAACTTGGAAGGAAGGCCAAGAATATATAAATAAAATAAAAAAGTAGCCACACTAAAGCTATATGGCTGAGGGGTAGACATTTTCGGATTCGGGTTGGGTTGAATTGAAAATCTCTCAACCTAACATGGGTTGGGTTGAAAAATTTTTAACCTAAGCCAACCTAATAAATTCTTTAACCCAACCCAACCCAATCCAATAATAACCGGGTTGGTTTGGGTTGAGTTGATCGGATTGGATTTAATCAACTACAAATGCATTAAAAGTTTAGTTGATAACTCTTATAGTTTTAGTAATTTAATTACAAATAAAACAAATATAAATAAATCTTCAATAATTCAAAATAAAATATTCAATCCATCACAAAGACTATTCTTGATCTTCATTCCTAGCAAATGTTCTTCTAGAAAAATGAGGAAAACTTAAATTTAGAAGTAGAGATAGACATTTGTAAATCCAACCCAATCTATTTCATCTCAATTTTTTTAAGGTTTAATCCAACCGAACCCGATAAAAAATAATCGGGTTGGGTTGGAGATGTTGACCTCTAATATGGCCAAAAAAGCACCGCAATGCAACGTAACGGGGATCCACTTCATACAATCAAACAGAGGGAAACTCAAGTGTTGTTACTACTACAGGGACTGGAACTGCCGCTGAAATTATGGGAAAACCAAATCTGAACTTACAAATCATCGGTTTTCATCCTCCAAGGCACGGAAACCAGCAGTCATATCATCATGCAGCTTGCTGAATTTTCCACAAGTGCTGCTTCTCCTTCAGCTGGGTCCTCAAACTTCTGAGACCTGCAATGTTGATAAACTGATATGATTTAAGACATGATTCCCATGAATTGCATCAGATACAATGTTTGTGTATTTATGTTTTCTAGTGCTAGAAGTTAAATTTGCTAACACTAATCGGTAGAACAGATCTCCCAGCCGATGCATGATTAGGGTGTAAGATATCTTCTGACCATCCATACCAGCTCCTCTTTCCACTGCCTGCACATTCCAATTCAGTTTGTGTTAAATTAAAATCCACAAACAAGGAGCTTGTTTATTCAATGCGAGATTTAAAGCATTCACATATCCATAACCAAACCAAAATCTACTGAAGTACCAAAAGAACAGCAAACCAAGAAAGGAAAGATCCAACGACCCGGAAAAAGGGATTGACCGGATTCACCAAAAAAAAAACTTGCACCATGGAACAGTACATCGGAGGTTAAGAACTTGGAGGAGTATACTTATGCCAAATTATAGAAGTGGATAATGTTGCACATCATACAAACAGACTTGTAAAAAGGACATAATTTGTCATGTCTGTCATGGAAACCCAATTAAAGATAAAGAAATATCATACGGTAAGTAATTTTAATGTCATAAAATCAACAAAATAATAAAACTAACAGAAGGGTAGATGCTACAAAGATTAAAATCTACAATTGAACTTATGGAGTAAACGCTTTCTGAGCAAGATAATCCTCTCTCAAAAGCTTAGCAGTCTCTAAAGTAATCTTACTAGCTTCAGCCAAAGCATCCTTTTCTACTAGCTGCAACAGCCCAAATATTAAAGAATATACAGCAAAAAGGAGATGAAATAAATTGCAGAAATTGACTGGACATAGTTTCCTAAACCGATAACAAGAGTAGGAGAGATCTCAAAAGCTTAGTAGAAATTGACTGGACATAGTTTCCTAAAACTGATAACAAGAGTAGGAGAGATCTTAATCCACTTCGACCATGATAAAGCTCCCTATGATCTGTCTACCAAATTTCCATATCGATTGCAAGTCGCTTATCATTTAACTATTTGTTTGAGTAAGAAGAACAGCACTATGGTAAATCTAATGTACTAAAAAAGCACTCAGGTTACATAGCTCACAAATTTTCTCTAGTATAACATGGAACTGCTGAGATAAAAAGTTAATTCCATCTAGGATTAAACAAGCATACTTAGACAATTTCATCCAGGTCATCTTCTCCCTGCAGCACTTCTCTGGCCTTTGTTCTGATGTTAATAAAATCTGGATCAAATTGCTCATAGAAAGACTCTAATGCCTGAAAACACAATAAAAAATAAAAAAAAAAAGGTAATGAATATGCAAAGTGTACTCATTATTTCACAATAAATCGCCTGTCTTGCACTAAACTTTTTGCGTCAGCACAATTCTCAAAGAAAAAAATATGCATATTGATTATGGAAGCCAATATAATTGGGGTTAATTTGACATTATCTTTTTTACTTTTTTTTTCCTTTTTAATGTTAGGAAAGTGCTAGTTGGATTTACTATCTACAAGAAAGGATAGAGACAAGTGGTATCAAAATTCTCAGAGATCTGATTATTGAACTTCTATCAAGGTTGCCTGCTAAATCTTTTAGCAAGACAAGAGGGGCCTACCATTTCCTGGCCCATTAGGCCATTGATACTGTAAAAGTCCGCCCATTACCTGTTGTGGCAACATCTCCATGTGAATTCATACAAACTCCCTAAACTTTAACATGGATTTTCTTGTCTATAAAGTAGTTACGAACTAACTAATAAAGTTGAATGCCAAGTAAAATTTATATGATTTGACACTAAATTTCTAATGAATGTTATTTGAAAACGTTTTTGATTACGACACAAAGAATGAGAACTCAATGAAAGAGATACATGTGTATGCGATGGTTGACTCGTTGTCCACTTAGAAAGCACATAAAAACAAGCCTTCTTTTAACATCTGTATGGTGAGTTTTCTATCTTTATGTTGTAACCATGAATGCAGGACTTGGAACTAGGTACAAAGTAGTTGTTGTGCTCACCAGGCTAAAATACTTCTCTTACAGGGTAGGGAATTGAGACCGCCTGATAATTCGTCCCAGTTATCAATCTTATTACCTTGAATTATTCTAAGTAAATTATTCTTAATTGAAAATTGCCAGAAATCTTCTGTAAGCAATTTCTGTTTTGTTACATGAATATTGATCAATCATGCCTTTTGCAGGTGGGGTTTATCTCGTCATTTCCCTATGTTCCTGAAATATTATCTGCCTTTTTCTGGAGTGTGCCGGCACTTTTCAATCATGTAAGCATTCGCAATATCAGAATAACTCTACTGCTTGAAAGTTCATACAGCCATAAGTTTTTATTGTTTTTCTGCTGAAATCACTTGCTTTTATTGTCTTTCTGCGGCTTTTACCATACTTATGTTTATCACCATAATTCTACTCAACCGAGGCAAAAGGGATGATGATAGATGTCGATCCAAGTAAGTGATGATAAGTTGCGAACTTAGTATTATGATATGTTCCTTTACACAAATCAAACGCTTTGGATAGAATTAAAGTATAACAATTGATACCTGGAAGCATGTCTAAAATAATGTTTTATTGGGTCTTAGCATCAATCTTATCATCTAGAAAGCAATTGCAGTTTGTAACTTGTATGTGTGAATTCATTTTCCCACTTGGCCATGTATCGTATTTCTCTAATCTTGAGAGAATGACAGTTAAGCACAACCTTGAGATTTTATAATCTATTCCATTTTGGCCCAAGCGTCAACATTCACAATGCCACATTATAGTTTGCAAGAATTTGATATAGTTGTGCAGAAAAATTACTGTATGGTGCTCTATAGAATAAGGTGATATGGTTGACTTGTCTCTTGGGCGTTTTATTCAGATCGAGTGGAATTTGACAAGATCGTTCTTTCAGGTATGGGGAGTACTAGAAATTATACCGTGAGAAGGTTCCCTACAGGGTCGTTCCAGGAATCTATTGAGACATCTCGTGTGGATGAATCTTTGGAAACATCAAACTCTCCTTGGGCATAATCAAAAACCGTATGGTTGATTTCACGTTTCCATGTAACATTATTGACCCCTAACTGATCAGTCTTTGCTGGACGCTTGCATGGTGCTTGTAACTTATTAAGTTATAAAATGTTGGGGAGAAATAATCTTTCTTGTATTATATGCGATTTGTTTGGCTTTTCGGTGCTTTTGCATTTCTTCATGTGCTAGAGATTGAGTATGAAGAGGACGCTGAAAACTTCGTTCTTACAATTAAATCTTTTCTCATAAAGAAGTTTTAGAGAGTGCATTCAAATTAAAGTTTATTGAAGTTTGATAAATTTTTTTTGGATAGATTTTGATGGAATTCTTAGATTTTATGGATACTATATTGATTGTGTTAGAATTATTCGAGAAATCCAATGAAATCCTTAAGAGAAAGACAAGATTTATTATATTTTTTTTTTCATAAAATCATTTTAAAATCTATCAGAATATATCATGTAAATGAAATATGTGAAGTCAATGATACCTAGATTTTAATAGATTTTATATAAATTTGAATAAAATATATATAAATTTTAATGGAATTCATTCAAATTCGAATAACATATATTTCAGCTTCTAAAATGTTTTAAATTTCAGTAAGTTCAAGAGTGATTGCAGTACCCTTAGTGTTTGTAGGAACACTACCAATCATGGTGACATTTAGGACACTTGAAAGAGAGGAAATTTAAAAATAAATGTGGGGCACAGTGGATGAGCATATAGATAACATGGTAGGCTCCTCCCCACAAAAAGACTTTTCATTCCAATTCAATTGAAATGGCTGCTAGTTGAGATGCATTTTGTTTATTATCAAGAAAACTGTTCTTGTTACTACAACACACAAAAGAAATAGCATGCTTTTATCCATTTTTTGTATGTTTCATATATTTTACTTTATCGATGTGTTTTATCTTAATATTACATTTTATATTTACTTTGTAACTATCATGTATTATTTTTATTTTGTCATTCCTTGAAGAGCGTATTAAAAGATATTTTAGATAATAGATAAACATGTTGTCATGCTCTAAGATAGAAAGAATCTCATCAATAATTATTTAACATGCAACTTCTTAAAAACCCCGCCTCCATAACTTTTTGTATCATAAGTTCATCGACTCACACCATTAATTACACAAGCGTAACTGTTTTTTATTTTTTATTTTTCCCAATGTATCATTTATGGTGGAAATAATTTATGTAACTTCAATATCAATGTAAGTTATTGGAATTTGAAGGGAAAAAACAAAAAAAAAAGCAATTGAACATTTTTCTACCTTTAAAACCATATAATTAAATACTAAAATACAACTTCAATGTAACTTCATAATGTTTATTCATTATATTTCAATCTAATTCAACAACTATAATGCCTAAGGTAGCACACATCACCATTTACTAAGAGATCAAGGATTCAAATCTTACCTCTGTTATTTTTTAATATAAGGTATAGGTTGTGAGTCTCACTTAAGAGTTGTTCTCTCCCCGATTGTAGAAATACATCCGAATCGTATTATCAGTAATAATTCTTGATAAGTATTGATAGTTATCTGATCAGTAAGGTGTCAACATTAAAAATAATAAGGAAAAATTCTAAAAAACTCTCCGATGAATGAAAATATTTCATTTTACCATATACTATTTCATTTTTATAAAAAATCCTACAACTGTTACAAGTTAACAGAAAAGTTTGACAAAAGTTAAAATGACATTTTTAGCCTTGAAATTTTTATTGAAAAATAGAATAATCATGAAATAATATTTTAAAATAAAAAATTATAAATTAATAAAAAACCGATCTCCACCATCCATCTCATATATGGATGGTGGAGATCAACACACCAAATTAAAAAATAAAAAATTGATAAAAATGAAAAATATATAACATTTTAAATAAAAAATAATAAACTAATAAAATTTTATCTTTACCTTCCATCTCATAGATAAATTGTGGAGATCAACGTAACAGATTAAAAAATAAAAAATTTTAAAAAAATGGATATCTAGATCAGATAGCAAACATCATCATCAAGCTCCCATAACCAGTTCATCTATCTCACAACCCACGATCATCATCACCCAATCCGTCCACCAGTAAACACTATCTCACAATCATCATCAGCAATAAACATCATCTCACAATCATCATTACCTAATCCGTTTATCAGCACCACCTCTTTCTCTTTATATATATATATATATATATATATATATATATATATATATATATATATATATATACAGACTAGTAGTCTCCACTATTGGAGACCATTATGGTCTCCAACACTGAAGACCATTTAGGTTTCCACAGTGGAGACCCAAGACTCAAGTCTCTACTATTGGAGACCAAGGTGGGTCTTAGATGGTGGAAACCTGGGTCTCCACGATGGAGATGGACCCAAATGAGCCTTTGATGGTGGAGACCAAATCATGAAAACTATTACTTCCATTATGTTGCTATCGATCTTTGCTACCATCGTCACCAGTCGTAGATAGAGAAAGATAGAAAAAGGGATCGGTTAGAGATAGAGAGAGAAAAGGGGAAGAGAGGGGAGAGAAAAAATTTTATTTATATATATTTAAATAAAAATATATTATTTTTTTATGACTTTCGATTTAATATTATTTATTTTACATTTTATATTTTAATTAATTTTTCATTGTTTTTCTCTTTTTGCCCCTAGAGTTAAATATTCAACCATGTTAATCTAATGGAATCCATATTCGTCAGTGACACTGTCATTTTCTCATGCACCTTCAAAGAGTATTTTGACTGTTTATATTAACATTAAGTGGTATTTTGGATAAAAATAAACAATGGATGAAAAAATATACATATTTTCATACATCAAGAGGTTTATGGGATTTTTCCAAATAATAATAATAGGAAAAACTTCATTTTAATTTTTGAAGTTTTAAAAAATATTAGATTTTTAAAGTTTTTGTAAAAATAGTTTTCTTTTAAACAACTATTTTCATCCCTAACTTTTCTAAAACTCTTCAAAAAAATCTAAATCCTCAATCAACTAATGGTCAATACTAATAGAATATATAAAAAAATATTTTTACCCTTTATGGTTGTTAGTGACATGTAAATTACTAGATTACATTCATAAAATAATGAGTTTATAAGTTAAATTTCCTAAGATATCTTTAAATTTAAACTGTTAAATTATAATTTAAATTACCTAAAGTATCGTTGATCGTCAATTGATTGACGGTTTAGATTTTTTGAAGAGTTTTAGAAAAGTTAAAGATAAAAAAAACTGTTTCTAAAAAAATTTTAAAAACTTGATATTTTTTAAAATTTCAAAGACTAAAATAAAATTTTTCCATAATAATAATGCCTAAGGCAACTAAAATTAAATGGCTTCTAACATCTAATTGGTGTAAATTTATCACTTGTCCTCAGTCGGGGCCCAATTAAATGGGCTAAAATATATTTGGGTTGGGTCCGGTTTTCAGATTTGTAACACCGAAAAACGTGGCGAGCAGTTTTAGGGTTCATAACCGCGATTCAGGCGAGAAGGTTCTTCGCCATTTCAGGTGCCAAAATTTTTAGGGCATTTTTTTTTTTTTTTTAAATATGCATTTATATTTATGAAAATGTGGTTGGTGGGAAGCTGAAACTTAAAGGAAAAGCACTGGATGTGAAGGCTAGTGGAGTGAAGAAAAAAAGGAAACATAAGAAGGAACATGAAAAAATTGAACAGGTTATCGAACATGACCTGTCGGCAGGTAGGGCTTTCTTTTACATTGTCAAGACGTGTAACTGTTGTATGTAGTTGTTAAATGTTTTTAGGCGTTGCTTTGTCACCGTTTTTACACAAGCTCAGTAAATAGTTTCTTGTCAATGATTGAACTTAGGTCAAATAAAATCGGTCTCTGTCTCTACACTTGTGCCGCCCGATGTGTGTGCTAAACATGATTAGAGGTTGCGAATGCTGTGGTTTTAGAATTTATGTATTTGCTTTATTGAGTATATGGTGATTGCTTTTTGTGATGCCCTTGTTGTTTTACATGGGGGAAGGGCTGAGATATGATTTTGTCCCAGAAAAGAAAGTAACAAGCATTTTCTCTGAATTTATTTTTGTTGTCTGGGCTAGTGTTGATGCTGAATTTGCTCATTCAAATCTCTCAATTTAAGTATCAAGATGGTTTTGTCAACAGCATGAAACTTTTGTCCCTGGAATTGTTAATCTTTGTTCATCATTTTTTGTCCATGGGATTTTGAACAGAGCTCTGCTGCTAGTGCAACTGCTATTGGTGGTCTTCTCAGTATAGGTGTGGAGGAGCCACGAATTTCTACTTTGATGATCTTGGTAAACACGATTAGAGATCTTGAGGAACTTGTTTTAGAATTTTGGGTGTATATTGTCAAACTTGTGCCAATTATGTTGTCCTGCCAATATCCTTTTTGTCTGTTGGTTTGGGGGAAGGAGGATCCGACAACTAATTTTCTTTGTATACATTTGCTTCGGGTTTGCATTAATATTAAGATGGTTTAGTTGACAGGTATAAAATTTCTCTTTCTGGAACTAATCATCTTTGTTTGTCATTGTTTTTGGTTAAATAAATGATAGCATATTAAACATTTAAGAATTTTCCATGCTAGATGTTCCAATGCAGCTTTGCTGCTAATGCTACCGTCTTTCTTCTGAATTTCTGTCCACTACTGTCTGCCATTGCATTCAATGTTATTATTCTAAGGGATGGAGCTGGCCTGTAAAACATTAGTAAGATGACACTGGTGTTCCAGTTCTTTTCATTTATGAGAAGTGAAGTATCATTGGGATGTTTAGTCTTGAAGAACTTGCATGTGTCACAATGAGAATGGACTAAACTAGAGCAATTTCAGTCACCGTTGTAATTATGAACCTTGCTTAAGCTACAATAGTGAATGACCACATACCTTGTGATTCTTGTACTTATAACACTTCCACCTGACTTTAGACCTTGTAGTAGAGTCCGCATACCATTTTGCTGAAACTTTGGGTTTTACTGTACCAATTACTTGCATAATCGTCTTCTGTTCTTGTCTTGATTGAAATAATTATTTTTTCCTGAACTGCAACTGATACCTTATTGCTGTATTTTGCACAAGGCTAAGGTGGGTCTGTGAAGTTTTAGATCCAAATCTGGTTGATCAAAGTAAATATAGAAATAGATAAATAAACAATGGAATGCTTATCAAAGATATAAAAAATTAAAGGAAATCGGTGTAAATGTTACTGAAGAATAGTATTCAACCGCATTTAGAATAAATGAAAAATGCTATACCAGACAAATGGATACTGGATACTTTGTCTTCTCCTTATGGAGCCTATTTCATGGGGGCATTGTTGCATGACAATGTAGTCGTAAGTTCACTGCATCCAGCACGGTGACTGTACTACGCGATGGCATTTGTTATTTGTTGTTCCTGTGCAACAGAGGCAGTTATAATAGATTTATTTATTAAAGCTGGAACTTTAGCAAAAGAAATGATTGACAAATGTTTCGTTTGGTACAACTCGCTTATATGAGTTGTTTTTGTTTCCATTTTATTGTAGGTGGCAGCACAGTACAACTGATCCTAGTGAGACAGCGATAAATGATGCTGACAAACCAATTGGTGAAGAAAAGGCTGCTTCATACAATGATCATCTCACTCCTGCAGAGAGACGATACATAGAGCAGAGACAGCAACTTGATATTAATAGGTTGGCCAAGGAAGCTAATAAATCTCACCATGATAGGATCCAAGATTTCAACCAGTATTTGGCAAACGTGAGTGAGCACTACGACATTCCTAAAGTTGGCCCTGGTTAATTCGGACAAGACTGGCCAAAGGTTCAACCTTATCCCTCGCCTGTTAGTGACATTTCTGCTTCTTACAAGTGTAAATGTTGTGTTGCATACTGTCCAATGTATTTCTATTTTCTCTGGCCTGTTTGTTGGTATAACTACAGATAATGCAACTTGTTTGGTCTTCATGTCTCAGAATTTAATGAAAATATTCTGTCCTCTGTCTGACATTTGCTTGAGCTTGAATGCTATCACATATTGATGTCGTCAATCCTGTTGAACTCAAGTGTCTTTAAAGTTGAAAATGAATAGGTTGATTAGCCCTTATTTTTATTTGTAGATATTTAAGGTTGAGTTAGTATACCTGTTTATCCTGGAGTTTTCAACTTACTAGTAGCAAAGTTCGTAATTATGTGGTACGGTACAGTACGAGCACCCCAAAGTGGTGCGGTAGAGTACGGTTGATACGCATTATGCGGACATATTATACAGCAAATGGTTAAAAAAAAAAAAAAACAGTAGGAAATGTCATGAATTATTGGAACAACAGTGTATTTAAATATCAAATCAAACCAAAAATAATACACAAATCACAAAAACCAAAGGTGAACTGTAATGTATTGCTAGTACATGGGAACAAACTAATAATACCAAACCAAAAACAATACAAAAGTTATAAAAACAAAAGATGATCTAATCATCTGATTCTGGTAGAGTATTTAGTCGAAAATTAGTATTGAAATGAAAACGAAATGTGTCATGATTGTCATCTTCTCCATCATCATCATCACAATCATTCTCCTCCTCACTAGGGATGTCATCCCACTCCAGTTCATCATCTACTGATTGAACACCTTTTCCTTTCCCTATGCCAAAAGAATTTAAAGTAATATAATTAAAAATTTCAACGTATATTCAAGTTATTCCATTTACTTAATGATAAATTTACGTGTATCTCTAATCCTCTTTTGTCGTTGTGGCCTACTTTCACTCGGTTCCACAACATCTTCTCCTATGACCCACTCATTGTTAGAAGGCAAGTCAGCAGAAACTAAGGGATCAACATCATTAGGTAAACATTGGAGTTTCTCGAATTTCTGCTACAATTTTCTATTGTACATTATATACACCAATGAGCTCAACTTCTCCGTGGGTAACCGATTTTTTCTCTTGATATGAATCTATAATAATTAATAATGAAAAAATCAATATCAATGAAAAAATAATTTTATAGTATATTCTAACTAAACTTATACCATATTAAACGCACTCCAATTCTGCTCATAAGCGGAGGATGAGCAAGTAAGACTTAAAATTTTTATTGTAAAAGATCTTAACTCTGGGGTGCGATCTCCAAATTGCATGCACCATTCAACTACAATGCCAATAAGAATTCCTTCAGTAAGAAAACAAAAATGATTAAATTACACCTAAAAGAAAATTTCACATACCAAGTGTACATTTGATGATAGAATTTTTTGCTTGGGTTATGCCAAACATCCCTCTCGCCTGCTTGAAATCTTCAAGCTGCAAATCAGCCTTCTCTCGCTCTGTATCATTTGCGATAAGTCTATCTATGCATTTATACAACCCTCACTTAATCTCATGATCAGTTATTTCTTGTGAATATTGATATTGAGGATTCAAAAAGCAGGCAGTTGCATGCAAATGGCGGTGCATATGAAATTCCCATTTCTCATCCATTATATTCCAAACAGACTATAAGTTGCAACATCACCCTTCAAGTTTTTGGCTATCTTCTTCTTAGCCGTATCCATTGCTTTATAAATAAATCCCATTGCAGACACTTTTTCTGAATCCACTATCCTCAACACATGAACAAGAGGTCTAGTTGTTTTCAATGCATACGAGATACCTTCCCAGAAAGTCAAATATGTCAATATGATTTTCTTGACTTCCTTCCCCTCTAGCTTCTTTGCATATGAACATCCCTTCCACTCCACTGAAGTAAACATATGTTGCAAAGGTTGCCGCAGTTCAGACATACCTTGCAATGTCAAATATGTAGTAACAAACCTTGTAGGAGCAGGTCGAACCAATTCTTTGTTTGTAAACTTTCTCATCAATGTTAACACCCATTTATAATTGTAAATAAAATTTGTCACCTATTAGAGGACATAAATTTTGTAATTAAAATATGAGTTAAGTTGAAAAAATATAAAAAGAAACAGTAATACTATAACTATTACAGTACTTTCTTCGCTTTTCTTAATGCATTTCTGTGTTGGGATAGTTCTCCAAGTTTTTCAAACATTAAATCTATGCAGTGAGCTGCACACGACGTCTACCACAATCGTTTCCTCTTTTCCATTAACATTTCCCCAGCCTTCTTATAATTGGAGGTATTATCTAGCACCACTTGAACAACAATATCCTCTTCAATTTCTTCAACCACATCATCAAGTAAATGGAACAACAATGTTGTATCCTTTACTACATCACTAACATCAACCGAACACAGGAAAACTGTGCCATATGGATTGTTTACAAGAAAATTGATCAACTGTCTACCACTCATATCTTTCTACCCATCTAACAATATTGACACTTCTATTTTTGCCCATGTCTTATTCACTTCAGTTACAATAGCTTCGGTGTTTTGTTCTTCCTCCTCAATATAGAAGTCCTCAACTCATAACTATTTAGTGGTTTCAAACTTGTCCCATAACGCTCAACTGCTCGAATCATTGCCACAAAAGATGGACTATCAGCAACATTAAATGCCATGTTATTCTCAAAGAAGAATCAGCCTATCTCATCGCATGTTTGATCACGTAACTCCTTATTAGTTCCTCCCTTTCTAGTTCTACCTAATTCTTCAATTTGATCATCTTCCACACTATTTAGAAACCTATCCATAGGTCATCTAATCTCTCTCTAACTTCCAATCACACTACCACTACTCGACCTTTCCATAAACTTAGATTGATTATTCAATGTCATACATTTGTCAATTCTTTCTTCCCTAACTAACTAATTAAATCTTTTCACTTTTTTCGAATTCTCCATATAACTTTTGATGTCATCCCTAACGTCCGATGGAACACTTGTACACGGGGCAAAATTTCCTTTAATACTCGCAACGTGCTCTTTCATCCTATACATTCCTTCCCTCATTACTTTATAACACAAAGTGCACCTCATATATTTTTTTCCATCTACCTCAATCTCAACCCCATACTTCCACACTGGATCCTTTTTATTACTAGCCATCACAAATTTACAATTTACAAATCACAACCACAAATCATAACCAGTTCACAAATCACAATTCATAACCACAAATCATAACCAGTTCACAAATCACAATTCACAACCACAAATCACAACCAGTTCACAAGCTTCAAACTTCAAAGAGAGAGTCTGAGAGTGAGAGAATAGTTCAAGAGACAAAAAATATTGTAGGAAAAGAGAGGGAGACAGCCGCATGCGTCGCTGAAAATGGACGAGTTCAACGTCGGTGACGACAAAGGTTGGAAGGGACGAATGTCGCTAGAAATGGGTGATTTTGACAGCAGAAATGGAAGCTTTTTTGGCATCGGTGAGGATAGAGTTTGGGAGGGAGGAACTATAGCCAGAAATGCAAGGTTTTTGCGCTGGAAATGGAAGTTTTTCATGCTGGTGAGTTGGGTGTGAGTGGAAGGCGGTCAATCAGGCAGAAATGGAGGAAAAATAGGGTAGACAGCCTTATATATCCCTTTTTCCTTGACCATTTTGCCCCTTAGATTATATACGGCCGTATATTGTAATATACGGCTGTATTTGTATGGTACAACCAGTGCACAAAAAAGGGGAAAAATCAAATACGAGCGAGATACACCTGTATATGTTCATCCATCGCTTGATACGGTCGTATTACCCTATATATGGTCTGATACGACCATATTTACGAACATTGACTAGTGGTACACTAAGGAAAAAGTTAATGGCATGGGAATTTTGGATAGTAATCTAAAATTGGGGAATGTTATGACATTAGAGCATCTCCAATGCTTCTATCAATTGTGGAAAAACAAGATGCCACATTGGATTTTGTTAAAATAGCCTTCTTTGATACAATTGCCAACATTGACTATCAAGGTAAGGTGGCAAAAAGAAAAAAAGTAGACAATGTGAAGAGGACCCTCTACTTGTAGAAGGTCTGTTGGACAACTAACTCAGCAAACCTTCATTGTCCTTCTCGTCATTCTTTGGACTAAGTTTCTTCAATCTTCTTCTCTGATTTTGTAGATATAAAAATCCCCAACATTAGATCTCTGATTTTGTTCATAAAACAACTTCGACAATGACCAACGATTTCAATTAGCAGCATCAGGTTGTCGAGAAATTGGTTGAGGAGTCGTAGAGTCAGCAATAACCAACACTAGAGTCAAAGCTTGCCTCAATGCTATCAAGCTCTATAATTGTCGGAAATCCAACACGACAGGCTAACGAAGATGGCGACGGAGAACTACCTCTGGATAGAGAAGAGAAGTCGTTCGATAAGGAGCTGGTGAAAGAGATTTACAAGACAATGTCAAAGCCTGGCTTGACGCTGTCAAGCTTTATAACTCTGTTGGAAATCAAGCACGATAGGTTGGTGAAGATGGTGTCGGAGAATTGGCTCTACACGAAGAAGGAGAAGCTGTTTGATATGGAGCTAGTGAAGAAGATTTACATGACGAAGCTAACGACGAAGGAAAGGAAGAAAACGGTGGTTTGACCATAGTTGTATCTACTTTACTTCTTTTGATCAAACTTGTATCTAATTTTTTGAAATACTAAAATTATATCTAACTTTTTGTTTATTCTAAAAATGGGTAAACAAGTGTTTTTTTGTGTGTGTGTGTGTATAAACTTCACATGGAAGCATTGAAGATCATTTTTTGGTTCGATTGTCTATCAATGTGATGTAGGAAGCAATTTTATTGACATTGATGACATGCCCATTTTTTTTCAAAGGCAATCCATTGAAACATTGGAGATGCTCTTAGCTTGAAAAAATAGGAATTTTGAACAAATCACTTGTCTTGCATTAAACTTTTTGTGTAAGCACAATTATCAAAGAAAAGAAATCTGCATATTGATCATGAAAGCAAATATATTTAGGGTTAATTTGACATAATCTTTTTTCTTTTTAATGGTAAGGAAGTACTAATTGGATTATATCTAAAAGAAAGGATGGAAACAAGCTGTTTCAATTTTGTTAGAGATCTGATTATTGAAATTCTATCAAGGTGGCTTGCTAAATGTCTTATGCAATTCAAATGCATTTGTAAATCTTGGCTTGCTTTAATTAAAACCCTTTATTTCATTTCTAAGCAGTTTAAAGACTATAATGATGACAGTACTCATCTCCTTACTTATGGACATAATAGTAGATATATAAATTTATTTACAAGGAAAAAACTTACAGAGTTATCATGGATATATCTTTGATCATCATTTGTTCAACATCGAACAAATTAAAGTTCCTTTTTGTTTATTTCAAAATAATCAATTCATAATTTTGTGGAATCTTGCAATAAGAGAACTTAGAAACTTTGGAATTGTTTACCCAAGTCTATCTCAGTGTCCTTCATATCATTGTATGTTGGGTTTGGATTGGATATTGTTTGTGATGACTATAAGTTTGTTTTGATATTTAGCGTTCAAAATTATGAAAGATTCAAACCCGAATACTTAGATGTTTGGTTGTCTAACATAAGATTTGATTTTGAACACAAATTGAGATTGTTAAACTATGGGATTATCTTTTGCTTAAAGGGTAAGATGGTACATACTTGACTGGAGTTTGTTATTGGTTAGCATCTTGAAATTGTAAAATGCAAAAAATGTGTCATCTCATTTAACTTATCCCGTAGAGGAATTACAATGAGAAACAAGAGTCATTCAATGATCATAATTTAGATAAGCTTGTTCTTGGATTATATAATAACTCGCTCTCTTTTGTGCACTCAGATTGTGGAAACTCGTGCACTTGTTTTGAGTTACAGGTGATGAACGGGAGGTATTGGACCAAACAACTAACAATTGGATCTCTTTAAGGAGTAACTGACCTACTTGGATTTTTGAAGAATGGTGATCTTTTACTACAATCTGGACTTTTTAATCTACTCTTACACGATCCCAAAACCTTTCTTACTTGTGCAACTTTGTTTCATAGGTACAAGGAGAGTCTATTAACAATCAAGCTAGATGATTATGGCTTTGATATTTCTTGGTATATTTTGGGAGTGTTTTATAAACATGATGAATACAAGTATGAGTAAGTGTCTTGAGAAGCCATGCGTCTTTAAATTTTTGTATCTATAACACCGTTGGTTTCATTATAATTTTTAGAAACAATAAAAATTGTTATAAAAAAATAAGGCAACAAAATTATTCTTCAAATTTTTATCAATAGATGTTTTTTTTTTATTCTATTTATAATTTAAAAGAAAAAAAAAAAACAAAGTGTTCAATGTCAATTAGCCACAATGTGTTAATATACAATTTTAATGATAGAAAACAATTTTGTTTTAATAATAATTGAGTTGAGATGTTAGTCACAATTAAAACAATTTCAAACATATTGCGAAAGACATCATAGAAGGCTCTTGTTTAAGGGCAGGACTGGTTAGTATTTGAAAATTTTATTAGTACAAACTAATCACAGGTATGATGAGCATTCAATAAAATACATAAACTTTATGGAAAACAAAAACATAAATTAAAGAAATAACAAAAAATCAAGAAATTAGATATATCATTAACATGTTCGATATTTATTTTGATAAAGGATATTATCAAAATCATCTTTTTTTTTTTCTCCACAAAAAAAAAAAAAAAATCCTCTTATTTTTTAAATAATCTTGTACTACATTTTTAAACTTTCCTATATTTCACCCCTTTCGCAAACGTTTCTATTAGTATGTCAATTGAATCAATGGTAAATATGTAAATTTATTTAAAAATATCTATCTACAACTAAAAATTATATAATAAATCAAAATTATTATAAATTATAAATTAAAAAATTGCATCTGCTCTATCTCAACTCGTCTCAATCTCAAATCTAGGGGTATCAAATAAATTGGAGCCATTAGATTTTGCATAATGCAATTATGATGCGATCTAATTCAATACAAGAAATTACAATCTAAATTGATCCAATCCTAGAGCAATATCTAATCCTATATTTCTTAATCCAATTGCATCCGATTATATAAAATTATGTTTAATATAGAAAAGCTAAAACATCCATAAAATTAACAGAGACAAATTATCACAATAAAATTAACAATATATATATTAATACAAAATCAAATAGTAATTGACACTAATTTTTAACATAAAACAGTCCGATACTATTCAATACTTTTTAAGGAATATAGTAAATTTGATACTCACACAGTCTAAGTAAATATTACTTGAGTTTAAATTTTTTCAATTTCTACTCGGTTTCCTACTTTATATTCCTCTCAGACCTTATTGTATTAATCTTTATTTTATTTTATATTGTCAATCTTTTTGTTTCTTTACTCTCCTTTGCTTCTTCTTGCATTTTTATCTGTTTATTATCTCTCTCCATTTTTCTTCTATTGTCCTTCAATTAAACAATAACGGATAATGATACATGTATTTTCAACTCATTCCTTTTGTAATCATTTATACAATGATAACGAGTACCTAAAAACTTAGCAAAACATTTTAAACTAATGTTCTTCTCTAAAAATGAATCTCCTATCCTTCTATAATTTAAAGGTACAAAGTGTTTTTAGAGGATAAATAGAGATTTTCTATCAATCTCTTGTTCAACATTAACTATTGAGCAACAGCAAAATTCATAATCTTAAACTCATAATGATTTAAATAATGACATCAAGCTAAATAACATATTCTAAATTATCAATTGCAGCAAAATAAATAAATGGAGGGGTGACAAGCAAAGAGACAAGCTATCAACAAAGTAAAATATTGAAAATCTTTAACATGTTAAAGACAAACTTAGAATACAATAATGAACAATTATGTCACCAAACTAGATGAAAGCAACTACACTTGCTGATTTCTTCTTTAATGACTTCTGTTGATCTTTCTTACCTTTTTGCGCCTGTCTCTTTTAAAAATCTTCACAAACCAATGTGGTTTTCCTGTTGAGAACACCATATATCCCATAGATAAACCAATCACTAGTCCACTTCCATAACCCATCATGATGACTTTCCAATCAAAAGTGCTCCAAGCATCTTCTTCTCCTTTGAATGTTGAATGCATTGGTTGCGGTGCTTCATCATTGACGCATTTTTTTGACAATGGTGGTCCACACAATTTAGAATTCCCAATATAGGAATTGTTTTCAAAAGTATTGAATTGGTTTCCTTGAGGAATAAGTCCCACAAGCTGGTTGTATGAAACATTTAACACTGAAAGAAATGTCAAATTTGTTAGCTGCATTGGAATCTCTCCGACAAGATTGTTTGAAGAGAGGTCTAGTGATTCAAGCTCTGTTAGATTTCTCAATGATGATGGAATTTGACCTATCAAGCAGTTGTGAGAAAGGTTAAAAACATTGAGTGACTTGAGCTTTCTAACTACTTCTGGAATTTTCCCTTGAAACTGGTTGCTTGACAAATCAATAGTAGTTAAGGTTGTCAAGATTCGTTCAAACCATACATCTCTTCCTTTCCATGTCAAAACCACTGAATCTTGATAATACATTGATCCCATACGGTCAGCACTAGTATTTTTGTCATGACCATGCATCATGGTTTTGAAGCTTTCGAACAACTTCATTGGCAAAATTCCAGTGAATTGGTTGTGAGCGATGTCAAGGATTCGTAGCTTTGCGAAGGGAAACCTTATTTCAGAATTGCTAATGGAGCCTATGAATCTATTAGATTTTAATATAAGAACTTGTAGTTTTGGAAGAGTTGCTAACCAAAGGGGAAATGTGCCATTAACCATGTTATTACCAACATCAAGTACTTCTAGGCTATTACAATTAGCCAAAGATGTTGGTAATGGTCCTTCGAGTTGATTGCCATTAAGGTTAATTGTCTTCAGACTGTTGCGATTTGGAAATATTTGAGGGATGCTGCCGTGGAAGTTGTTCGTGCTCAAATCCAAGACCTTCAACTCCTTATAGTTTCTAAGACACTCAGGGATCATTCCACTGAAGTTGTTATTTGCCAAGATAAGATATTCAAGTGAGGTCATATTGCAAATCGTTGAAGGGATCTCACCTGTCAGATTGTTGTGACAAACTGAAAAGAATGTCATGCTAGCAACATGAGGTGGAACTGTAAGTGGCCCTTGAAGCAAGTTGGAGTGCAAGTCAAGAAATGATAATGTCATTGGGATTTGCACAACTCTTGTCAGAAAATTGTGAGAGAGATTCAGATAACGCAAATCCTGCCACAATCCTAATTCTTCTTGTGATATTTGGCCAGTAATCTTGTTGTCAGAGAGGTCTAAAGTGGTCAAGTTCTTGAAGTTTCTCAAGAAAATTGGAAATTCAATTAAATTACATGAAGAGAATTGGAAAGAACGAAGCTTTGGCAAGTTGAAGTTGAAACTGCTGTGTGATCTAAGTGACAGGTCATGGTTATGTGAAAAGTCAACACTCGTAAGATTTATAAGCTTCGAAAACAAATCTGTGTTCACAATGCCACTTAGATTATTTGAAGAGAGATCAAGTGCAACAAGATTCACAAGTTCAAACATGGAATTAGGGATTGAACCATGAATCTCATTGTTTGCTAGGTGAACATACTTTACTGGACTAGGTTGCTCGAAAGGATCAACAGGACCAGTTAATTGGTTGTTTGTGAGATCTAAGAACTGCAAAGAGGGCAGAGCCAATAACCAAGATGGTATTCTGCCACTCAGTAAATTATTAGACAAGTCAAGGCTAATTAGATGCGGAAGGGCACGTACCTGAGAAGGAAAATGACCCTCAAGTTGATTTGCAGAGAGGTCCATGAGAGAAATTTGTGTGAGGTTGAATATTGATGACGGCAACTGACCACTAAACTCATTGGAGTCAAGATATAGGCCAGTCAATTTGTTAAGGTTAGTTATTGAGGCTGGGATGTGATCACTAAAACTGTTATTTGTCAAATCTAAATAAGTGAGTCTTGTAAGGTTAAAGAGTGCTTCTGGAATTGACCCTTTGAAACCACAATAAGCAAGATTCAACTCATTCAAATATATAAGATCACCAATTGAATCAGGTAAGATCTCAGAACCACTAAAATCATTATGAGCCAGGTTGAGTTTACGCAGATGGTGAAGGTGGAACAGGGTGTTGTTGGGGTAGAGTGTGCCAACAAGCGAACTACAGCTAACATCGAGGCCTATGACGTGCCCAGTTAATTTGTCACAAGTGACACCATCCCATGAGCAGCAATCACTGCCTTCCTTCCAGTATTCTATTTTAGGATTAGCATTCTTACATCTATGATCAGTAATAATATTACTGATCGAAAATGAGTTTTTGAAATGGAGCAAGGCAAAACTTTGGTCAGGAGAGCAAAGTGCTGGCTTTGATGGAGAAGAAGATGATGAACAGATATCATTATGCAAGAACATGAAGAAGAGCGAAATGACAAGACACTGCCACAATAATCTGCACATCCTTTCTGTTTTTGAGAGAGAGAAAAGATATTCTATCAAAGGTAGCTATGATAATCAATTTATGCAGCTTCGAGTATTTATAAATTGGTAGGCCAGTGTAAACATGGGACTCAGTAAGTCAATAAAGAAGACAACAAAGTCTTCAAAAGAAAATGGGAAAACACAATTATTGAATGAAAGACACGGCTGTTGGAAAGATTGAGCAAACGTAGAGACTGGTGCGTGGTGAGTGGTGGCCCCGTAAATAAGTAGCTACTTTTCTAAACAGACAAGAAAACATAATATATATATATAATATATATATATATATATATTAAAGAACATGTAACAACTTTCCTTTCAAAAAGAAATAAATGTGTATCACACCTTTTGGTATTTCTAATTCACAATTGCTATCCCATGCCTTATGGAAAGCGTTTCAATGTGTATGTAGCATGGTAATTCAAGGTAATCGAGGTAGAGTATAGTGCAACATGAAAATAAAGCACAAAATATCTGTGATCCTCAAAGTAGTTTTTAATTATTGCACTTGCATTAAGTTTTCTTTGCTGTCAATAGAAGCGGCTGTGAATAGTATAGCAGTATTCTTCTTATTTATTTGGAATGTATCCACACCTACAATTTCTCTTTTATTTAGCTTAGTCGAAATGAAAGGATTTGGCACTCATTTACCCTCCTCTTTTGGCATTGTTATTGAATAGATTAAGTTATACTGGCATTTAAAAGGGAAAACTTCACATTTTACCTCCAACAAATCACAGACAAAAGCCAATCCCATCTTACCTCTTCCCTATGGTCTCTTTCACTCTCATTTTCTTTCCAATTCTTCGTCACTCATTCGTCTATCTATAGAAGCGGTTATTTCATCTTCCATCTTCTCTCATTATTCAAAAGTTGGAAGTTGAACTATATTCTGCACTTTTTTTTTGAAAAAGACATTCCTTGTTTATTGGTATTTAATGTATGTTTTGGTTAATTTTTTTTATTATTTAGTTTTGATCTATGTACTATCTCTTTGTTCAAGCTTGCGAGACTAATTTATCTCAGTTTGTTGTGTGTGGCTAGGAAAGATAGTTTGTAACCTAAGTGCTAGATAGGTTTTCTTGCATTCGGGATGTCATTTTAGTGTTCAGGATGTCAAGATGTCGTCCTAATTTGTGTTCTTGGGGACGTCCTTCATTTTTTCAGGATATCATATGTGTGTTTGGGATATCCCAAGCAAAGACTATATATTCCAAACAGAGGCCACATGACCATATATTCCGAACACATGACGACATATCCAAAACACATGACCACTTGTCCCAAACAAAGGCATCATGTTCTGAACACATGAATTTGAGAGCGACAAGAAATTCTTTCAAAGGTGATGAAGTTGCTGCACATATCCACTAACCATTCACGTGTCCAACATTGTACATTACACGGCACCATCCTCCAATTATATTTATATCTATATTTTTAATTCAACAAACCAACAAAAGGTAACTATAATCATCAATTTTATGCTGCTTTAAATACTAAAAAAATTTCTGCAAATTAACAGTACTCACATCTTTTTTAACAACTTTTTTAAATGGAGAAAACATAATGGTGGCCTAGCAACCAAATTTTAACGAGAAAAGTTTACCACTTTCTTTTCATCAACTTTTTTTAAAGGGGAAAACATAATGGTGGCCTATCAACTAAACTTTAACAAGAAAAGTTGACAACTTTCTTTTTAGATAAGAAATAAATGTGTCACACAACATTTGCGATAGTGTTAACTCACGTAACTGTTATTCCTCGTGGAAAACGTGGCATCATGTTGCACGCCATCAATTTCCAGATTAAATGTAAAAGTAACTTTTGAATATCAAACACATTTATAAATTTCCATTTCCATTCACATATGGATGAAATCAAACTAATGATCTCATCAGTGGACTATTAGTGGGGCAAAATTTTGACTTTGAGGGTGGTATAACTCAAAGATGTTTAATATCAAGTAAAATGGACATTCTATGAATTTAGTAATAATCTCATTTATTAAAATTTTAAGTTGATTTGCCTTAACTTTAAAATATAATTTATAAGCATTCATGTACTCCAATTAGTGGAAAACAAAGAATAACAGATAATTATGTTTAATACTGTAAAACCAAATATTAATCAATTAAATATGTATATAATTACCAATAATATGTGATAGAAAAGATAAAAGGGATATTTAACTATCTATCAAAGTAAAAACCATAAATCTTAATGAACAAACTCATGTCTTCTCAAAAAAAAAAAAAAAAAAAAAAAAAAAAGGAAAAAGAACAAGGTTGTGGGAATTAATAAAAAACTATCTTACCATTATTTCATTAAATAGGATTTCATCTTCTACCTAATACAAAGAAAATTAGAGGAACATTTAAGAAAAAGCAAATTACAAAATAGTTACCTAAGGTTTGGCTTTTGACAAGTGGAACCAACTTTATATTTTATTGGCAAATAAACCCTATGACATTAGAGTGGATCATAGTTGACGGTCAAAACTAACTACATCGAAGGGTAGTTCAATCATTTGATTTATATATTAAATAATGAAATTTGAAATAACAAATTAAAGAATCAATAAATCTCCCTTGTTCATCAAAATTGATGGACGATGTAAACCAATTTATATTAAAAAATTTAAAATTTAAAAATTTAAAAATAAAACATTTTTTTAAAAAAATAAATGGATTGGTTTTTATTTAAAAAATAAAACTTCAATTTGAAATTGTTTATCTTTCTTAAGATCCCTAGAACCATATCTAGTCATTACCAAATAATTTTCAAAGCAAGTTTGCCTTACTTGAAAACTATTTTACATCATTTTGGATATAGAATAGTTTCCAGGCAAGGTAGACTTGCTCTGAAAATTATCTGGCAATGGACTAGATATGGTTCTAGGGACCTTTAGAAAGATAAACAACTTCAAATTGAAGTTTACAAACCGGATTTTAATTGATAACTTGACTGCCTTCAACTACAATTTACATCTCTATTTATAGAATTAGAGAAAATATAAAAAATTACAAGAATTTATTGCAGTAAGTTGGTTGTTCTGGGTGATTGATTGATTGAGTATTTATTGTAGTAGGTTAGTTGTCCTAGGTGGTGGGGGGGTGGCTACTCCTACATCAGATCCCTCCTTAAGAGAACTAGTCCTCGAGTTTAGATAATTCTTCCTAATGAGGTTTCAGAAGAGAGAGATACATGTACAAACCCGTGTTCTGTGCTTGACCTTTCGTTGTTTGACAATTGAGTATCACTTCATAAATCTCTCAATATTGCTTTTGAGGTGTGGCCAATAGTAGCGAGCTTTTACAAGAGATATGTTTTTATCTCTCCCTATGTGTCTATTTAATCCTCCTTCATATAGTTCTTGAACTATATGCTCTCTTAAAGATCCCTATGGTAGATTGGGTTAGCTTGCTCCAAGAATGATATCAATGTAATGTTGACTATCATGCATGGGTGATAACTCAACAAGAAGTTCATCTGATGTAACATCCTAATACTCATAAAGTAAAGTTTGATAGGTTCAAGTACTACCTCAAGGCGATTACGGTTGTTACCATCCCTTTTGGTATGATCAACAACAAACTTTCCTTGCTAGTTGAACTTACTGATACCGTATCTTGTCTCATAGGAGTAAGGATGATCTTCATATCTTCTTTATAAAAGGTATAAGTGTTATCTTTACTATTATGAACAATGTTTAGATAAAACTGTCATAGCCTGCCAAGTAGTAAATGACAAGCGTTCATGTCAACATCATATAGTACCTCATCTTTATAGTGCTTTCCAATAGATAAAGGTACTCGACATTGTTTCGACATTGTGATTTCTCCTACATCCTTGATCCAACCTATCCAGTATGGTTTAGAATATTCTTGTGTTCGCAGTTGTAATTTGTCAACCATCATTTCAAATGTGATGTTCTCACCGGATCTTCCATTGATGATCAGGTCATAAACTCTTTGGTTAATTATACACCAAATTTTGAAAATATTGTGTCTCTAAAGATCAATCTCTTTTTTCGACATGTATATAAGTTGTTGAACGACCAAAGATACTCATTCATCTTCATATGTCCATTCCTTTGGGTTTTCTTCTTTTTCTACCTCATCTTCTCATAAAACCATGTGAACTGGTTGTCTTTTAAGACATTGATTAGAATAATTTCCTGTTTGTCCACATTTAAAACATTGTTGCCTCAAGGAGCAGTATAAGGGTTGTTAGTGATAGGTTTCTCACTTATCAAATTCCTAGTTTGTTATGCATTTGGTGGACTTCAAATGGGAGGAGTTGATTATCTTTAGTTGGTTCTGATTGAAGATTCACATAATGGAATGCTTCCGTTATCATCACTCAATAGGTTGGAGGACTGTGTTATTATGGAACTTCTAAAGCTTCTCTTATTAAACTGTGACTCAACAAGAGTAGCGGATTGTACATATCTTGTAATGTAAAAATGGTTTGCAAAGCTACCTGTTCTTAGATATTGAGTCATAAGTCATTCTTAAATCTAGCCACTATCTGACCTTCTATCTCCATCAGATCATTTCGAGCTGACAAGCGTTTGAATTCTGCCACATACTCTGAAACAGATCTAGATCCTTGTCTACAATTTTGATACTGTTGGAATAGAATCTAGTCATAATCAATAGCAGAAATCTTGTTTTCAACATCTGCTTTATTCGATGCCGATTTCTTATTGAACCTTTTTCTTGATGAAATCGAGTAAGTTGCAATTATTCCCACCAAACTAAGGCACTTGCTTTTAGTTTTTAGGAGACTAATTGACTTTCCCATCCTCTATGGTCGACCTTTGATATCTAGTCAAGAAAATCTTCTATTCGTAAATATCCATTGAATGTAAGAAAGGTCCAACTTTATCTCGTATTCATTTACTTGGTGTTGGGGTTCTCGTTAGTGATTCCGCAGGATCATATCTTTTGTCTCTTCATCAGTTGAATCATTATCTAAAGCAGCATTTTTAGGAATAGGTCTTACTTGTGGAGAGCTTTGGTTGTGTCGTATATCTTCGATCAAAAGTCGTAGCTCTGTGATTTATTGGGCCAATTCAAAGTTATCCTTGGTTACAAATCTAACCTCGATTTGCTCCATAATGTTTGAACTAGAAGCCATTATTTTTCTTTTTTCTTTTTTTTTTTCTTTACTTTTTTTTTCCACAATTTTTGAACTAGAAGCCATTTTTTTTCTTTTTTCTTTTTTATTTTTTCTTTACTTTTTTGGGGTACGGACTATATATATCAAAAATAAAAGTACTAAGCTATAATTTTTTCTACTTGGATTAAATTGTAATTTTCTATTTAGGGTACAAATTGTAAATATCAAAAATAAAAGACTAAATTGTAATTTTTTCTGCTTGGAGTAAATTGTAAATGCCACAATAGGAATTAAATCGTAATTTTATAAAATTTTGAAAAAAAAAAATCTACTAGTTTTTTTGAAACAAAATAAAATAGTAAGAGGTAGTTTGGTCAGAAGTAAGGGATAAAAATTTCCTCTCTTTATGATTGTGAGACCCGAAATCAAGACCAAAAAAGAGAAAGAAAAATGGAGAGAGATAAAGAGAGAAGCAAAGAAAGAGAGGGCAAAATGGAAGATGAGAGGATGTTGGTTGGCTAGACGATGTCGGTTTTGGTGGAGGTGATAGATTTTGATGTTTATTTTTATTTTTTATTTTTATTTTTTTGTGGTTTAGGTGTTTATGGAGATGATTTTGGTGGTGGAAGGAGTGTGTCTATAGTGGATTTGGGTGGTGGGGTAATCGGGTCTGTTTAGTTTTTTTTATTATTATTATTATTTTTTTTTTATTTTAGAGGGGATGATAGAGAGGATTTAGATAATTGAAGGATTGTATGGTATGTATGGTAGAGAGGTGGTTATGGAGGAAAGTTTGGTGCTTTTTTTTTTTTTTGTGAGTTTTGTTGGTAATGATTATGGAGATGAGTTTGGGTGATAGAGGGTGTGTAGG